>BJCG01000257.1:0-107574 GCA_005406145.1 Prunus yedoensis
ATTTTATTTTTTTATAACAATAATCAAATGCAAAACTCCAACTTTTTGTATCAACGCCTTACGTTTTTTTTCTTCAAAATCTTTCTTCCTCTTTTTTCAGTATTTTTTTTTTCTAATCTAAAATTTCTTTTTATCAGACAAACTTTTTTTTTTTTGTGAGGAAAAGGGGAAAACCCCAACAACAGATCATCCAGCAAGACGAGCTCTACTAATACCAAGCAGATCATCCAGCATAAAGGAATCAACCCACGCTGGAGCCATATCAAAATAGTAAACCCCCAAAATTCATATTTTTTACCAGAAAAAGAAAAAGGGTCATTCTTTTCTATCATAAGAAAATCTATCTTTTTTATTATATAGAGAAAAGATTGTAGACAAAAACCAAAATGGTAATTTGAAAGAAAAGAAAAAAAAATCTACAGTATAACTTTCAGATCATAGAAAATACAAACTAAAAACACATTCCATAAAAAAAAAAAAGAATTATGCAAATTCTGGACGGGAACAGATCTGAAAGATCTTCAATAAAAGGTATCAAAAGAAATCAAACCCAAAAAACTACAGCACTCAATATCTAACCCAGAAAAATATGGATAACAAACAGAGAAATCAGTTTTTAAAAAAGAAAAATCAGAAGAGAGAAGAGATGAGAGAAGAAGAGAGATGACAGATGAGAGAGATGAGAGAGGAGAGGAGAGGAGAGAGAGCAGAGACGACCCGAAGTGGCTGAGGGAAACGACGCTGAGGGGAGGACGCGAGGTAGTCTCGAAATCTAAATAAAATTTAAGTCCTCGCCAATGTGTGATACGATTAAGCCCACCAAACAACAGACTAGATCCATGTCCATTTTAATTAAAAAAATCTCATCCAGTCCAGACCACCAAACCAGTCCTTAGCCCTTGAAGAAGCCAACCTGACAAGGCCCAAATGTGTACGTCTAATGAGTTGTTTATTATTATATTTTAAAAATATATTCATGCAACCATATTATTTATTAGAAAAAATTAAGAAAAAGACCCCAGTATAACATCGCGACTGTACTATTTATTAACAAAAATTAAATAAAAAAGGACCCTTGTAATAGTGCCTAGGTGACCGCTTTTTTTTATTTATTTGTTTATTCATTTTAAGAGTATAACCGCACACTTATACTTTGCGCGGCTATACTATTTATTAAAAAAAAATTAAAAATCCACAGTAAGAATTAATAGCATGAAAAGCACAATTGCTCAACCTAATCAACCCTGATAGTTCCTCTCGCAATAATCTTGGCTGTTGGAGTTTTAGGGCTCATTGTATATAAGGGTATCTTTACTAGAATTTATGTGATTTTGAAAATCATTACACTGATAAACCTTTACTTTGCCCCTCTTAGGTCCCACTATAAGTGCCAGTTTGGCATTGCTTATCTGGGGTAATAAGTGATTTTTAAAAAATTTAGGAAGCTCAGCCCGTTTGGTAAACTATGAAAAAATCACTTATTGTTAAAAATTGCTATGAGAGAAAGCTATAAGGGAAAGCAGCTAATGAGGTGCTTTCATTTTCTGATTATGCTGGAATCAGTTTCGAAGAGGCGCTAGGTTTAATGATTATGCGGGAATCATTTTCTGATTACGCGGGAATTAGTACCAACAACACTCTTAACAAAAAGTTTACCAAACGCCAAACTACTTTCTCTCACAGCAAATCTGACAGCGATTATTTTCACAGCACAGCAATGCCAAACTGTGCCTAAGTGTATTACAAGTACCCTTCTACTCGGAAAAGACAGTTAACAGAGATAGATTCCGCTAGACGCAAAACATAAGCTTTCTAATTTGAGAGTTTGCAAAGAAGGGTGCCCTAGCAATTTTCAAATTTTATGGCCTACTTCCATTAGTTTATACTTTATAATTATTAAGTTGCTAGTTTCAACATATCCAAAGCAGATATTGAAAAGAAAGAAATTTCACAGTAAATAAATATGAGAGTTCAATTTTTTCTTCTTCTTTTTTTCGTGGGAATGTTTGTTGATCTACCTCGTTCTCTCAACTGCTACTAAATTATGTTTCTATACACATTATTCGTAGAGAATTGCATGCTGAGTTAGAGTGATCTTGATAATTACTTCACTTTTCAAACAACAGTTTACATGAAAAATACTACCACACCCATAAAACTTTGTCTGAAATTTGTTCTGGTTAGCAAAAAGATTGCAAAGTCACCATCATGCATTTTTCTTGCAACAAGTAAGAAATAATCTTAGCTTCTCCAATTCTTTCATAGTTAGTAAAATAAGGAACGGGAAACATACAAATAAAATATGTACTTGTTTTATTCGGAAAATTTTGGCAAGTTACAACTGAAAAGTTTCGGCCACTATATATTATTTTATTCAATAATATGTGAAAATTATGTGTATAATACTTGAATTTTGTGTGTATTATTGAAAATTTTATAAAAAATACATGTATTAAACATGAAAAATGCGTACATATATACGAGTACAATCTGTGTAATGTTTGCTATTTAAAAATGTATATTTTACCGAGTCTTTAAAACATGTACAAAAAACCGAAGTATTATTGAAAATAAGTACGTACATGTATAATACGAGTATTAAATAGGAAAATGCTAAATTCTTTATACGAGTAATAACTGGAAAAGTAAAAAATCAAAAGGAGACAATAGAGACTTTGGTGATGGCCTAATAGTAATGGATATTGCTCTAAACTACTCTTATCGATAAACGAAAATAGGAGAAATTTAAAAATAAAATATATATATAAAAAAAAGATCCCAGTAAATATTTAAATAGTATAGTTGCGCGGCCATTTAAATAAAAAATAAAAAATTAAATAAGAAGACACTTGTATGATTTTGAGTCCATGTGTTCCAGTCTAGGAGTTATGGTGTCATTTGGCACGGTACTTTAGAAACATGAGTATCTATTATTGTTCAGAAACCTCTTTAAAAAAAAACAATTTAGTATCATACTTTATAACAATCCTCTTTAATAATTTCTTACCACTGAACTGATCTGCTGCTCAAAATACATCAAACAACCCGAGGAATGATTTTTGAAGGTCTCATAATCTACTATAGTAATTGTGCTCTCTGTTTTCTGATTAGCGTGGAGGTTTTAGGTGGCCATCACAGTTCATTGCTTGAAGGACAGCATTTTCACGAATTAAATTCTGATGTAACTGACGACGTCGTTGTTCACATATTTTTGTTAATTTACTTTGAAGTATCTATTCTTTTAACCACTTATCTACTTGTGCTATTGACTCCTTGAACCAAACGGGCCTTAATCCCTGATGGTCTTGGATAAGATAGTAGTAAACAGTATTCAGTTTTAGTATGATGATGGAAAGCTGTGCAAGCAAATCTATTTGCTACGCTTGGATTAGAGTGAGAAAGTCATACCCCAAAAGAAAGTAAAAAACAAAAACAGACGTGTGAGAGATGATAAGAACCCATCTACAAAACTTTCTAACATTTTCTTTCTGACATCTTAAGTTCTATGTTACATGTAATGTAATCTCCTTATCTTCCCAGTGAGAGAAACAAGCATATACTCATCACTTGTATCTATGTTGTCATGTTTTTAACTCTCATTGAAATCTCACACATCTATAAGCTTTTCTAGAAGTTACCATTAAAATATGTGAATTTGAGACTAAGAGGAGGACTGTGAGGAGGACTACTGTGAGTAGGATTGCATGACTTGTGTTCGATTTCTGTTCCTCTCAAAGCGGTTGTAAGCAGTCCTGGTCCGTAGGAATAGGAATAAGCTTGAAGCTAACCCTACTATTGAAATACAGCCCCACCATATGAATGTCTGCCTATAGCATGACCTACCCATGCACAATGTTGCTTCCTTTAAAAAGCTCACCCCGATTATTGAGCTTCCTTCATTGGAATCATACACCAGAGCTGCAAGAAGGCCATATAGGAGTGAGCCAATTGGGATGTTGGTGATGAGGATGTTATGGTTTACGCCAGCGCTGTTTGGCCCAAAAAGCTCTGATGTAATTGAAACAGCTGCAGAAAACACAAAGCCAGAGCTTATCCCAATCAAGCCTGTTCCTGCACGAAGCATTGCCTCACTGCCTGATGCAGCAAGCAAAAAGAAGGCAATTGGTGTTGGCACCAGAGCAACTGCAAGCCATCCAGTTCTTGCAAAATAGATCTTACTGCATTACCAAGAGGCAGGTTAGCTTTTATTCCATATGGCTTTTCTCATTCTCCAATTGTTAAAAGCATTAGTTTTCTAGATACATACTCACGCAGGAATTCCGGGGCAGCTGAGAGCAAACGACCAAAGAAGGAGCATGAAGAGTATAATGTGACTAGAGAACTAGTCAGGGAACTGTATCCAAGTGATTGTGAAATCTGACCAAGATTGTTGCTATAGACCAACCCAATTGTTCCCCCACAAAAATATGCAGCATAGTACAGCCAAAAATCCCACCGGCGTACAAGCAGCTTAGCTGAGTGCTCTTCACCTAGCACTGTCAACCTGTCTTTCTCCATCAGCTTCCCAAAACATTCGAAACACCTGAAAAAGCCTTCTGTGTCTATCAACCCATGCGAATTAGCATTTGTGGCACTTGTGGCATTAGTGCTTTCACTTCCTGCAATGAGTTCTTTATGGAGCTCAAAATCATCAGGGTCAACCAAATTGAAGGTAGATGAGTTGTCCGAAGGGAACCTTGAGGGGAAGTTCCTACGAGCCCACTCACGAGCATATGCAATGCCAGGCAGACACAAAGGTAGGATCAGAAGAAAAAGAGCACCAACTAAGAGCATCCGAGCTTTCGATACATCAGAGGATAGGGAGTTGAGGAGGAGTAGATATAGGCCTGTGATCACAGCTATGATGATTAGGCAAAGAAAAATGATGGAGTCATGGCGAGTGGCATCAGCACGAAGTGACTGAATCGGGGGTTGGCGGAGTACGGGGATGAGAGCAGCACCGGATGCGAAGAGAGGTACTAGAGCATTGAGGAAGAGGTAGATGGTGTCATCATTTGGGTTTATTGCATTGGCAATGAGGGTGTAGAGAGCTGCACTTACCCCATTGAAACTGATTGTGAGGGACAATGCAAGTGCCCGGTTCGCTTGGAAGTGTTTGATGCATAGAACATAGCAGACTGTGTTGAACCAGCAGATGCTGCATCCAGCCAACAAGCATAGAATGAATACCTGCCGAGCCAAAAATGAAAAATTAACCGTAATCACCTTCTTGATTGAGATTAGAACAATTGCAATGGATGAAGTTAAGCTAGCTTCTGTTATGAGAAAACAATAGGACAAGCTTTACTCTAACGTTATCTTTTTTTATGTTTTGGATATTAATACAATATGAGTGGCACTAAATTGTTGCAAATGCCATCAATTTTCAAAGACACTATTTACATCACAAATTTAGCTTTGCTAGCTTTTTCTTTCTTCTAAAACAAATAACACCCTTACGACATCGAAAAAAATCCTTTATTTTTACATGTTAATTCTTCTTAATGAATTGATCTTTTTAAAATATAGAAAAAGAAAGTTGATTAATTATCTTACACTTTCTTTCTAGCTAGAGAGTGTTTTGGTAAAAGGTTTCTAGATAATTTGTTTATTATATGCATGGAGACTGTAGAAGTCTTCAGTGGGTCCACAACCTTATTAGATGGTTTGAAGTTTTTTCTTAAGAAGCTGGTAGGTTGAATGATGGATGTGTTTGTTTCACTAACCATTTGCTAACTGTCTCTTTCTATAGTTGAATTTGTTAGGAGACTAAAGGAAACCAATGCTTCAACCTTGATACTTGCGGTTGTGGTAGTTCTATGTGGAGGTTAGAGGTTCACCAAATTTAGGTCAATTTTCCCTTTACTTCCCAAGAAAAGACAAAAATTAAAGATTTATAAAAATTTAAATTAAAAATAAATAAAATTTTTTTAAAAAAACCCAGTTCAACAAAATTATTAAAAAATTGAAATTTCAAGAAAAACACATTATCATGAATGCAAAAAACCCAGAAAAATATATGACAAAAAATGAAGAGAGCTAACCAGAACATAAGGAGGAGTGATGAGTCTTTGAATGACAAACCATTGGAGGCCATAACCAAACAAACCCATGAAGGCAGCCATGAACATGACAGCCCACAAAGGAAAATACATGAGAGAAACCCCAGAACACCAACCCAATGCCTTCCCCATATCCGAGGCCACAGAGAGATAGTTGAGCTGCACTTGAGATATCCCAAGAACGGATTTCAAGTCAGAAGAATAGGATGAGAAATCAAAGTTTGTCCCTGTAAATGCTTGTATCCATGTTGCTGCTACCAGTATCATCCATTTTCTTGACTGCCCAACCATGATTTCTTGCACCCAAATCTTGATTTCTAATTCTTTGAATTAGAAACCAAAGTTGCAAGGGAGGGAGAGGGCACTTGATCAAAAGATAGAAACAAGGGTTATGGGGTTTGAGGGAGAAGAAGGGTTTAGAAGTTCTTGGATTGGATTGATATTGTTATGTCCTAATTTTAACAATTGCTAGATTGTCTTTTTTTGGTGATTTTTTGTTGGCGCCCTCACTTTTATGCATGACTCTCTCTCCACAATCTATATGTATATATGCTCTTTTATATATATATATATTCTGCCAATGCAATATTTCTCTGTAAGAAATGTTAAGAAGGAAAGGGTTTTGGATAGTGATGGGGTATATTTGTTGCGGCTTGGTGGGTGGAAATTTCTTGTGCGTTAAGATTATGATTTGTGAAGCCTCGTTTTGAGGAGTTAATGTGTAAGAGGTTGTTGTTAGGACAAAGAAGACCAATTTTGAAAGGCAGTTGCAACTTGCAAGCAGAATACAGCTGATGAGTTTTGTTCAAGGGAGTTTGTAATTTGCTGCACCCATAAAAATGTTCACCATAACGACCATTTTGAATGGAAAGTGATATTCCTTGCATCAAACAACATCATTTTTTAAGGAACTTAAGCTCCTCTGTTTTATTGGTTATGGATTAAAACACTCTTATAGAATTACTACAGAAAAAGACATTCTAATGACAAAGCATCTTATGGTTTAATTACGCTTTCTTTTCATATTGCCTATTTAAGTTTAAAAGGAAGTTGCCGGTTTCTTTTTCTTTCTTTTTTTGGGAAAAAAAAATACTGTATTTCAAACGAGTCATTTCTCTTTGCAAGCAATTCACAATTTGACTAGTTTGCGGATCCTTTCTTTTTTTTTATGATTGTAATGAGTTAAGTTTGTATTTGTACTGTAACTTGCAAGTGAGAAAAAATGATAGGGTAAATTTCACCTTATTATTCGTAAGTTTTCCGAAATTTAGACTTTTCTACACAAAGTTTTTTTCTTCTTATTTTCGTTTCCAACGTTTACTTTTACTATCAATCTAGTATTTCCGTCATGTTTTTTATTAACCTATGATGTGGCGGTTAATAAGTTTAAAATTGATGACGTGACGTGACTTTGACCCACTGAATTTGTGCCACGTGGATTAACAATTAAATAAAATTTTAAATTTTAAAATAAATACAAAATATAAGTAAATAAATAAATAAAAATAAAAATAAAAATAAAAAACCATTCTCAGCCGCCCCTACCTTCTTCCCCAAACCCTAGCACCCCATCTCCTCACCGTCTCTCTCTCTTCGGATGAACCCAAGCGCAGCCCCATCTCCCATATACTTTCTCTCTTCGTTTTAGTCATGATTTTTGGTTTTTTTTTTTTCTTTTCGTTCAGCAAAACAATAATTACAAAAATCAATTTCTCTCTCTACGACAGTCACCCTCTGTCTTTCTCCTCCCACCGAATGGAACGGACGTCGTCGACGAGAGCTTGCGGGCCTCCGTGAAGGGTTGACAACCCCAAACAACCCATGCCTTGCGCCTTCTCCCTCGCTGCGCACCCCATTCCCAAAAATTCTCAGCACACCCAACCTCTTCTTTTCCTCCCCAAATTCAACAATTTTTTTCCCAAACTCAACCACTAATGAAGTCACCCTTTGAGGACGTTAGAGTACTACCTGATCTTCAGAACCCTTATCATTCTTAACAATCTCTTCTTTTTTCTTCTTCTATTATGAGAATTTTTTTATCTAAAAAAAAAAAAAAAAAAAAAAAAAAACAGAGTGGCTAGTGGTAATGGTGCGGATCTGATTTCGCAGGGCACTGGGTTGTGGCTTGGGAGCGATGGAGAAAAATATTATTTTACTTGTTTTTCCATTTTTAATAGTTAGTTTTTTTTAGTTCATGTGGCACAATATAAGTGAATCCAAGTGGGGCCATTGATTGCCACGTCATCATTTAACAGAGCATTTGATGGAATAACTGACGGATGTATGAAAATGGTAGAAAAACCAAACTTTGGGTACGAAGTTGATACGAAAAAAACCTTTAGGTATCAAAGTCATAATTTCGGGAAATTTGCAAGTAATAAAGTGAAATTTACCAAAAATGATAAGTCTTAGGGCTCGTTTGGGACTGCTTCTCTAGAAAGTACTTCTGCTCATAAGCGCTTCTAACAAAAGCGCTTTTATCATAAAAATCTTGAATTTTCATAAAAAATTAAAGTGCTTCGTGAAAAAACACTTGGAAGTGCTTCCTGAAGAAGCACAAAGCATGTGCTTTTTCAGGAAGCGCTTTTATGACCCAGAAGCGCTTCTAAACTTTTCTGTCAAACGCTGTCAAAAGCGCTTTTGGCCCTTCCAGAAGCACTCCCAAACAGGCCCTTAGAATTGTTTAAAAAACGACTCATTATATGAATGAAGTTTCCAACTCATATCCAATTGGGAATCTTTACTTCATCTCAAGATTTGACATGCAAGAAACATAATTTCCAAACATAATTAAGTTCAAGTGAAAATTGCTCATTATGGGCACATTGTTGAACCTTGAATGCAACTTGACCCATAACTTATGTTTTTTTTTTGTTTTTTTTTTTCTAAAAAGGCTTATTTTTTGAAATGTCCCTCATATTTTTAATTTTGTCTTAGTTTGTCCCTTGAACTTTAAGATAACCACGTATACCTCATGAGCTTTATTTTCACGAGTTATGTTACCCTATTTCGTCTATATTGTGCGAAGAATCGTTAAGTTTGGTGATGTAGACTCCACGTGGCGTGATGATGTTTAGGAAAAAAGGTGTTGATGAGACTAAAAAACCTTTGAATCCATATAAGCTTCCCAAGTATGGAAATTCTGTAAAATATGCCAACTGTGGGGGGCGAAGGCCATAATAGGCGAGGTTGTAATGTATGATATCTATTTGTTCTTAAAACCTTTGTGTTTTCTAAAGTATTTATTTCTTACGAACTGCATGATGTCTATTTTTCAGGAACCTAAGAACCCAAATTTAAAGCCTCCTAAGAAGAAGAAGAATGAAGCTAGGGCAAGGCTTCCTGTAAACTGCTCATTCATATTCTTATTAAATGCTCATTAATATCCATATTTGGCTCCAATTGTGAAGTTTTGTTTAAGGTGAGAAGGAGAGATAATAAAGAACAAGCTATTGAGAATCATACTATGAATCTAAGGAAAAGGAAAGCAACAACAATTGCTCAATCCCAAGGAGTTGCTCAATCACAAGTACCCTCTAGAGAGGCAAGTCACAAAAGCAAGAGGAAGAAAGCACAACAACACATGCATTTTGTCAGACCCTTTTTCTTACCCTTAAAGTGATAAAAGGGCAGAATATGTGGTCCTTGGCGGTTTAAGGCAGATTATGTGGTTTTTTGGATACAATTAGACTTGAACTTATGTTTGATGTTTTGATTATGTGGAATTTGTAATGATGTTTTGATGGTTGAGGTAGTTTCATTAAAAGGAACAAAATTGCATATTGGAATTTTGCCATTTGGTTGTTGAAATTGTATCCCTAGTATATAGAAGAGAAAGAAGTCAATTCACCCTCTTCCAAATTTATCTTGAGGAATGATCTTATATTTATCAACTTCCAATAATTTCTTTGTATAACACAATAATTGACAGGACCCGGCCCGGATTTTCCTCGGAACCCGGGACGGACCCCGTCTTATAATCCGGCATCCCGCAGATGCTGGGCCCACTTACTAAAAACCCGAGACTTTCTACCAAAAATTTTGGCAGAGTCTCCCCTGTAAACAGGACAAATCCCAATTAATTTCAGCCTGTCAGAAACACAGTTATTTACAACCCAACCACCAGCATGCATTACACAAAGTAGTGTTACAAACTATGGCCTCCGGCCTCAAAATACCAAATCCTAACAGGCGATAACAGAGCAAGTCTACAAAGTACAACAAACTAGCAAAAATGAAGTTTTACGTATTTACATAGCACTGAGGCTCCGAGGCAAGCTCAAGTACTACGGCTCGTGATAACATGGTACAAAACACGGCACTGCAGCTCGTTCCAGTCACTACTGGCTGTGGGGCGCAAAACAGAAAATTGTGAGTTGACAAAACAAAGTTTATTTCAGTTAAACCAAAATAATATAACCCCACTGTTCGAAAACCATGCATGAAAACAATGCATTAAATCCACCATATACATATATAGTTAGTTTGCTCAAATCCGAGCTAATTCCGAAATCCAGTGAGACTTACAAATTAACCCACCCAAACATTTCCTTACAAATCTCAAATCAAACTCTCGAAACCAGTGCCCACCGGCACGACGAGCGGGGAAGTATCCTCGCTCAAAAACAAGAACAAATACATAGCTAAATATGTACATAGATATAAATATATAATATAAATATACAACACTCCTAATTGTACCAGGGAAACAATCCAACAGGGGATTGTTGACTAGCTCACACTTATCCGGCCCTCAAATGTCCATGTGGCTAGGGATGAGTCGTCCAACTGGGGGACTGACACTCTACCCAGCACGTACGGACGAAGAATCAAGACCCGTACGCCTGGAACCGTCCTACGCGCGCAGACTACCCAACCAAGGGTCTATGGTCAACATCACGTCAAGGATGCCCCGGCTACTTACATTTCCAAACATTTCACATTTCCATAATCACATTCCGAATCCAGGGGAGGTACACAGGGTAGTGCATATAGCACTCCAAACTGACTTTCTACTCTCGCATCTTTCCATGCCTCATAACCATAACTCAAGTACCCCCCACAAATACTCTACCACTAATACTTTCCCAAAATAACATATACATATCATTCAAGATACTTGAATATAACCAAAACCCAAATATATCCCAAATTCTTTACCAACAACAAATGGTTTCAACTTTAAGTATAAGGTAAATTTCATAACCCTTTAAATCCTTATGCATAGAAATTTCATCATAAAAATCATGCTATTTATTGAAAACAAAGTCCACTCACAAGTAATCCCAAGCTGCGTTATCCCGAGAGGGTCCTGCCTGCTCTGAAGGCGGAGTCGGATTACCTATTTCAAAATACGAACATGATATTAAAATCCAACTCTTCAAAAATGAGACTTTAAAGAAAATTCTAATTTCCCGGGTTTCTCTTAATTACTAGGAACGAGACGTCCCCAAGGTCCAATCTAAGGGTTTCCAAACGCTGGAAAAGTCTCGGAAGACACTCGGTCAACCGGACTGTCAAAACTTTACGTTGATGAATCGGAACATCCGGGGCTCCGATTCACGATCCGCGAATTCCTATACGATCCTAGGAATGCCAGGAACAACATACGTGAAATTGGATTTGATCCAACGGTCCAAATACCTCAAACCCAAAAATCACAGATTAGGTATAATTCGTTCGAGGTCCATACGATATCCAAATTGAGATCCGTCAACTCCTACGCACTCGTGACAACGTAAGGATCATTCTAGGATAAAATGGGACCTCTGCCGGACTGCCCACGCGCCGCCCCACGTGCCGGCAGCGCGTGGTGGCTTTGTCACTGTTCAGGTGACCGGAAAATCTTAGCATATGGGCTCCAAACTCCTAACCTAGGTAATACCCCTAATTTGGAGCCTCTTTTGTTCTTGGGCACACCCCAAATTCTCGACGGAAGTGGCCAGAATCGGGTTCTCAAACTCTGTCAAAACCTAATTCGAAAATCGAGTTGCTTAAGCTAAGAATCGTTCAAAACCTAACCATCAGCCAGCTAGAGCACGAAGAGTAGATGAGAAACCATACCTCACTCGTCGGAAACGGTGGCCGGACGATGGAGAACGAACGGCCTGACATTTTCGCGATTTTTCGGCCTGTTTTCTGCGATTTCCAGCGGCTGTCGACGTCTCCAGGTGCGGTGCTGGCCGGGGAAGAGAGAGGAGGAGGAGACGGTTCGATCGAGTCCGGTCTCGTGGCCGGTGGTGCAGCGTGGCGGCGACGGTGGCTCTGTGAAGGTGACGGCTGAAGAGAGAAGTCGAAGGGGAGAGAGAGAAGTCGGGTGAGAGAGAGAGAGAGAGAAGTGAGAAATAATCAGAAAAATCTGATTTTAACAAAAGTTAATTTCTGAAAATAATTCCAAATAGGCCCTCGATGATTTTTAAATCATATCTTTCTCGTTCCAAGTCCGAATCGAGCCTACTCCGTGTCTACGGACTCGGCTCAGTACCACCTATCTAAAAATACCACTTGCTGCCCCAAAATCCTTCCCGTAAAATAATGGACCTTTTTGCCCCCACTTCAAGGGCAAAATTGGAAATTCCATTTTTAATTTAAATTAACTAGTGAATAGTCTTAATTTTGGGTCGGGATGTTACAATAATTAAGCTAGATCTTTAACTGGACATATTTATCTCTCTTAACATAATCAAAGGATTTAAATGCATGTAAGATCCTAATGGGTGTGAGTTTGTCCAAGCAGTCGCGAGAAATTGGGGGAGTTAGGATCCACCCCATACAATCCTCATTTAAATGGCTGAGCTGAGGCCAGCAATAAGGTAATAAAGGGGATATTGGAAAAAATAATTGAAAATAATCCCAATGATTGACATTCTCTCCTTTCCAATACTCTATGGGCATATGGGACCTCAAAAACATTTGGTACAAGAACAACACCATTTGCACTCACCTATGGCCATGATGTCGTACTACCCCTTCAATTTTCGGTGAAGTCTTTAAGGGCGGCTTGTTATGCCAAATTGAGTCAGGATGAGTATAATCAAGCTATGACATAAGAATTGGATGACCTTGACGAGGTTAGGTTGGATGCTTGGATAGGTTGAAGACCCAAAATTATAGCTGATGCTCATGTGATCAGAGAATGGTAGCAGGGCATCTTCTAGAGAGACCAAGGCTTGGCTGCCTCCATCTCTCGTTGATAGATCCATGGTTGTTTCAATGGAGGAAGGGATACAAGCGGTGGACTCTTCAGCCTAGCAATGGGGCAGAGTGATTACAAAAATTGTTCATATACTTGAGCTAAATCTAGTAAAAAGTCAAAACATAGCTTAAGCATCCGAGCAGTCGAGGTAGAATCATCCAATAAGGTGGAGGCCTCTGAGGCCAACTGGGGAATAGGCTTGGATGGTGCATCCCCATTAGTAGGAATGGTGGAGGCCCACCTAGGCATGTTGCTAATAACAGTCACCTTGTCGATCGGAGCAGTATAAAGATCCACTGTATCCACCTGAAAAGAAAAATATAAGTCCTTTGAAACTCAGGTATTTTGAGAAGTAATAAGGTGAAGTGGAGTTACTTCGGGAGTCGGATTCTCTGAGATTGCTTTAGAACGATGGTTCATGAGGTGGATATGAGGCTATGAGGTCATGTTCAAGAGAGGCTCGAGCTTAAATGAGTCTCTTGAAATATTTGATGTGTGAATAAGAAGCATGGGGACAAATATTCAGGAGAGAGCAGTCACATATGGGGGTAGGAGGTTCCATGGAACCTTTCTAGCCCAGAGGAACTTAGGTGGAGGATTAACACCTTGAGTGGAAGCACCTTCTGAAAAATCAGAGTTAACTTTCAAAAGTGTTTCCCAAAGAATCCATAGTATCATAAATGTAGATTCCTAGAAAATCATTTAGTATGAAGGATGACTTACGTTGGGTATGGAAGACTATGACCTTTTCTTGCCTTTATTAGAGCTGGAGTCGACAAGGTTGGCAAAGCTTGTCTTCTCGGCGATAGCAGCTACAAATTCTGAAATGTTAGTAAGAACAATTACAAAATCAAGAATGAGACAACAAAGGTCGAACTTTTACCTTTAGCTCGAGCTTCTTCTTTTTCCACTTTACTTTTATTATTTTTGTAGGAAGATGGTCAATCCTCAAAGATCCTCTCCTCAATATCCGAGCGCAACTAAGATAACCAACTAACCGACACTCTCTTACCAAGCAAGAAATATATTGGCGAAGCTAAACTATGGGTCCCTGGTTGGAACCATGAAGGACTTAACCAACTTGTTATTGTAGCTCATTAAAGAGGTTACGTCACTTGCCTCATTGGATGCCATCCTTCACGAAGAAAACAAGTTAAGGAATTCCATTAAGGTGACTGGAATACTTTGGACAAAACCTAATTGATAGCCAATGACGACATGATAATAAAGCTTAGAGTCGCACAAGTAGTTGGGCACTTTGGCCACCATTAGGCCATAGGGAAGATCTTTGTTGATGAGGATACTCGAGTTGGTGCATCTCATCTTTCATTTCCAGTATGGTGGAGAAAGGCAAGGTCCAAAGCCAGGTACTTTAGAAAGCGATAGTCCAGGCAAATCAACAAGTGGTTACTCCTCATCGTTTGACATTCGTAGAGGAACTGAAAGCAGTCCTCTTTATGGTGCTTTCATAGTGGAAGGCAGAGCAACGATGAGCCCATTAGCAACTTGTTGTAAATCCTGGGATCGTCGGTCCTAACTTCGGAAAGTAAAGCTGAAGCTAAAACTGAAAGATCCATATCGGGCTGGAAGCATGCTACTCTATAAGTGTGAGCATGAGCATCTGGTGGAAGCCTTTATAACGATAGTCCAGGAAGATAGGAACCATGGTCACCCGATAACCATTTGCAAGAACTTCCGCCAAGGCTTGGAATTCTTGAGTGATTGTGCTAGATCTCGGACATGCTAGGAATATGCATATCCACATCAAGAGGAACACCACATGCTCTATAAAGGATACTCCATTATTGGAAAGCATTGGGGGTTTAGAGGACTGCCCACTATAGCCAAGATATGCATGTCTTCACCAAATTTCTAAAAGACTTATTTGACTTGCTATAATCAAACTCAAGCATGGAAGAAGGGAGGCTTGCTACTGAATAGTATTCTCCGTGTGAGTGGAGGTCGGCGATCCCGGCCAAGTCTAGCAAGGTTGGAGTCATCATTCCAAAAAGAAGTCTCATGCAGTTGGTATATTTAGACCAAAAGCATAGACCCACAATGATGTGCTCTCGATCACAAGGGAAGACACCACGCACACATAAGACGAATATGTCATATATTCCAACTCATTTCCAAAAATCTTTAAGCTTTGGTTTCAAAATGTTGAACCAATCATACCGATTGAGCTTGCCATCCTTCATATTTGGGTGGCTGGGGTTTTTTTTGGCGGCTGATTGAGACTTTGCCTTTCTTGGGCGGCGCAGGATCAGTCTTCATGGAAGGCTCATTCGGCCAACCATTGAATGGCTCATCACTTTCCTGCCTTGGGTACATAACTTTTGTTTATATAGATGTGCGACTTGATGTATTGCAAGTTTGAGTAAGTGTGCTTATAGTTGCTAATCGGGGATTTTAGTCATTTTGTGCTTTGCACGTGATTCTTTCCATATCAAGTGAGTTCTTTGTACGGTTTCTATCATTAATTATTATCATTTTTCTCAAAAAAGTAAAAATCTATATTGAATAAGGGGGTATATTGAATTAGGATTGTATACGATTTTGAAAGATTTTTTTTAAGTGATAGATTCCTGGAATTGTATAACTCCTATAGGTTTTACCCGGATAATAAACTTGTATAGACTTTTATTATAGACTTCCATACTTTTGTATGAACTTTTGCATAGACTTTAGTAACTCTTTCTTCCCAACACTATTCTCTGTATATGAGGATGCGTTGGGATCAAAGTTTTTCTTTGCCCACTGTGCTTAATCATGAAAAAGGAAAAGCACTTCAATTCTAGACTCTATTGTCAAAGCTTTGGCTGGGCATTAATATTTGGAAAAACATTCAACTTATTGCGGGAACTAATAATTTTTCAATTGGATGTATGTCATCATATGGCAAGGGAATAGCACCATCTTCCCTCAGATCCTTGTCTTATGGATTAACTAATAAAAAAAATTTAAAAATTATATATATATATGCTTTTCAATGGAGATCACGAGTATCCCCCTAGATGGAAGGAGTTTTTCTTTGAAAAGTAACATGTATGACAAAAATAGAAATTATTTCACTTCCAAAGACACCCACCACAAATTCACGAAAAGCAAAATTTATAAGAAATTCAAATTTAGGCAAAAATTTAGGTATGGTCATGTTTTTATTCATGTGGATAGATTCTCTTTTTGCTTCTCTTTGCAACTCTTAAGTGTATGCTTTCAATTTAAGTTTCTCTGTTTTCACCTCCATTGTACTGCTATCTATAATGTTTCTATGTTTTCCATTATAAAATGAATGGATGATTTAATATAGGCACTCCCATATCGAAAAGAAGCTCTTATAATATCTTCACGGCCACTTTCTTCCTGGTTCTCCTTTATTGGCTCCACATCCAAGTCTAGTTGGCACTTTTAGATCTCTTGTAGTCAATCAATGTTCTTTGTGATTCTTAACGAACAGTACCCAACAAGAAAAAATCATAGAAAAAGAAGGAAAACCAACAAGAAAATTGAGAGAGCGTACCTTTGGAGGGTGGTTCGTCTTCTGCAAAGAGAAAAAAACACGTTGTATGAAATCTTTGGGGTGGAGGTTGGACTTATGTTGGCCTTTATTATTTATACCTAAACCCTAGAAGTTCTCCAAACTCCAACACTCAATTAAATCCTTCCAAATCTGTCTCCTTTTGAATACAAGTAAATTTATTTGGACTTTTCTAAGTCCTAATTGAATACACCCACATTTAGATGAACATTTTAAAAGTTCAAACAAGTCTGAATTGAATACACCCAAATTTTTATAGACTTTTTAAAAATTCATTAAAATCTAAGGCCCTATTTGATATCATACTCAAAAAAGTAAACTAAAAAACTATGATTCTTTTTAAAAACATTTGTTTTCAAATAGTGATTTTAAGATTTAAAAACTTGTTTGGTATTGAACTCCTAACTATTTTTAAGATCTAAAAAAAATTGAAATTAAAATAAGAAAATCATAAACCCTAATCCCCAAATTGAAATTAACAAAAAAAAGAAGAAAAAAGATGTGAGGCATCAACCCAATCAATTTTGGTGGTGTGCAAAAGAGAGAGAGAGAGAGAGAGAGAGAGAGAGAGAGAGAGAGAGAGAGAGAGAGAGAGAGAGAGAGAGAGAGAGAGAGAGAGAGAGAGAGAGAGAGAGAGAGAGAGAGAGAGAAGGAGGAGACAAAAAAAAATTGTAAAACCTCACTTTTTTTTTGTTTTTAATATTCCCTAAATTGAATACACCCGAATTTTTAAAGTATTTTAAAATAGGCTTATTTATTATAGTGCCCCTTGAAATTGTGGTCAAATCTCACTTTATCCCGTGAAAGTCAAAGTGACCCACTTTACCCCATTGACCAAGGTTTCTTGTTTTGTTTTACCCCCTATCATTAACTCCATCCATAAGTCAGTTAAAATTGCTGACATGGCAGGAGTATTTCAGTAATTCTGTACACATGGATTATTTACTTACTAATTTAGATGATATGGAAAAATAGAGCCCACCAAAAAAATTTCAATTACCTTTAAATAATTTAAAAATCAATTATACAACATAAAATTTATAAATTAATTAATTAAAAAAGAAAACCCAGCAAACCCCAACTTTATTCCCCAACAACACCAATGCCTTTCTGCTCCTGTCTCTTTGTCAACAAACCCAGTGCAGCTCCCAACACCCTAGCCATCATCATCCTCCACCAAACCACCCTCCCATATCTCTGCCTCATGCCCTCCCCAACTGGATCTTGCTGCCACCTACAACGAACAGCTCCAATCGCACAAACTTCCCACAACCACTGTCATCGACACACCTACCCTCCTCCCATGGCAAACCCATTCACGCCCTACCCCTCTATCTCTGGACATAATCATAACAGCAACAACAAAGAGAGACGTAGATGGTGGTGTTACCGGGCACTAAGATCGAAATTTTGGGG
This sequence comes from Prunus yedoensis, assembly GCA_005406145.1. NCBI lineage: Eukaryota > Viridiplantae > Streptophyta > Magnoliopsida > Rosales > Rosaceae > Prunus > Prunus yedoensis. Next base: position 18,215 of record BJCG01000257.1, read on the forward strand.
AGTTGAGTTTCTTGATAAATGTTGGCGAGACAAAGAGAGGAATAGAGACACAGAGGACCACCACCACCATCCCTCCAACCCAACTCAATGCTCCCCTCTCCCCTCCCTCAATTATTTTTGCACCTTTCATTCCTTCATTCCTCTTGGAAATTTTTTTACTTGGTTTTCCCTTTGCGTGGGTGGGAGGATTGGGGTGGTTGGGGTAGGGTTTTCTATATTTTCAATTTTATTTTACTTTATTTATTATGTTATATAATTGATATTTTTAATGTTTTAAATTATTTAAAGGTAAATAAATTTTTAATAATTTTTGGTCCATGTTAGAGTATAGGTTCCACCTTGCCACATCACTAAGATTACTGGATAATAAGCCATGTGTACGAAATTATAAAAATATCCATGTCACGTCAGCAATTTTAATAGACTTTTGGATGAAATTAACGGTATAGGGTAAAACGAAACAGGAAACCTTGATCAAGAGGGTACAGCAGATTACTTTGACTTTCAAGGGGTAAAATGAGATTTGACCAAAGTTTTAGGGGGCATTACAGCAAATAAACTTTTAAAATATTATAGAATGCTAATTCAATACGCCCACTAAATGTTTTAGGCTTAATAGCTACAGTGCACCTTGAAACTTTGGTCAATTCTCACTTTACCTTCTTAAAGTTAAAGTGACCCACTTTGCCCCATTGTCCAAGGTTTGATGTTTCACAGTGCCCTCTACTATCAATTCCATCCAAAAGTCTGTTAAGTTTGATGACGTGGCAATGGTGTTTTAGTAATTTTGTGCACTTAGGTTTTTTATTCACAAATTTGAGTGGGTAATGTGGCAAAGTGGAGTCCACCTTCAGCTTGGATAAAAAAATTAATAACTTTAAAAAATTAAAATACGAACATAAAATTTAAAACTTTAAAAAATTGAATTCTCTCTCTCTCTCTCTCTCTCTCTCTCTCTCTCAAGCTTAGATATTTCCAGTGATACAAAACATGCAATTCATCATCAGCATTCAATTCAAAATAGCAAAACACCACAGAAACTTGTTCTAAAGCAATGCGTGCTTATCAATCAAAACTATTGAAGAAGTAGAGTAGATTGGAACTCATAACCAATGTAAAATTAAAATTTTCATAATCCAAATAAGTGGGTTTCAAGGAAATGAAACTAAGAGCAACTAAGGCAATAATTTATCATAATCTCTCTCTCTCTCTCTCTCTCTCTCGGGTGGGTTGCGATGGGGAAAATGGGCTAGAGGGGCACGGGTTGGGGAGAAGGGGAATGGGTATGGAGGCTGGGGTTCAGTGGGAGTGGGGTAGAAAAAACCAGAGGGAGGGGGCGATGAGCCTCGATGGAGAAAGGGGGGAGCAGAGAAGAAATTGGGAAAGGTGTAAGAAATCAGTGGGGGTGGGGGCGGTGGGTTTTTGGGTTCTGCCCAGGGTGAGTGGGTTGCTGGGGGAGGGGGGCGATGAGTTTCTGGGTTTTGCGCAGGGAGGGGGTGGGTTGCAAGTTGGGTAGGGTTTTTTTTTTAATTTTTCTAAAATCTATTTTATTTTCAATTTTATGTTTGTATTTTAATTTTTTAAAGTAATTAAAACACCTAGGTGCACAAAATTACTAAAACACCCTTCCTACGTCATCAAACTTAACGGACTTTTGGATGAAGTTAACGGTAGGGGCAATGTGAAACATCAAACCTTGGTCAAGGGGGCAAAATGGGTCACTTTAACTTTAAATGGATAAAGTGAGAATTGACCAATGTTTCAGAGTGCACTGTATCTATTAAGCCAATGTTTTAGATTACTTAAAATTTCTGATTGGAGGGTTTAGAATCCAACTCAGCTGAATACAGCTGAACTTTCCTTCAGAATCATTGAAATCTGAATTGAAGAAGCCCCTTCTCCTCCTAATACAAAATTATTAAAAGAAAAGAAAACAAGACAGAAAAATAGTAACACCAACTCATTTCTCCTCCACGAGGACGAGGACGCGGACGACGACGACCAGCCGCAGGAGCTTCACAACCACGATTTTAGAACAAAGAAAACACTCTTCTTCTCTATAGCTCCTTGAGACTCAGTAGCCCCTCGTCAGTTCCTCAAAACTAGAAACACAGTGAAAGAGAAAGAGGGAAGATGGATATAGAGTTTGAGGCGAGGGTGAAACCTCTGGAATACAAAGTGAAGGCAATGTCACGTGAGTCGCCGTCCCAGAAGGCGGGTCACGTGCTCGACGCCGACCTCCGCTCCCACTGGTCCACCGCTACCAACACCAAGGAGTGGATTCTTCTCGAGCTCAACGTACCTCCACTCCCTCCCTCCCTTTCTGCTCTAACCCTAACCCTAATCCTACCTATTTTATGATTCACTTAATCTTGATTTAGTTTAAATTTTGTCTTCTGGGTTTGGTAGGAACCTTGCTTGTTATCGCACATACGAATTTACAATAAGTCTGTGCTCGAATGGGAAATTTCAGTTGGCTTACGCTACAAGGTTAGTCAACTGCTTTTTTGTTTGTTTGTTTTTGTTTTGAGTATGGGAAATTTCATTTCTTTGTCTAACTAGACTCATGAAAGTTGTTTGCTTTGAATCCACTTTAGCATCTGTGGTATCTTAACATAATTGATTGTATATGATTTACGGGTAATATGAACTGCTGATATAGCTTCAAGCTTCAGTTCTGCATGTTTTAGATGAATTTTTCTACCAAGTTGTTTGCTCTGGGGTTTTTACTTCATTTCATTTTTGAACAGCCAGAGACATTTGTAAAAGTTCGCCCACGTTGTGAAGCACCGCGACGCGACATGATCTATCCCATGAACTATACTCCCTGTCGCTATGTGCGAATATCTTGTTTGAGGGGAAATCCCATAGCTATTTTCTTCATACAGGTATGATATGGGAATTATATCTGCAACATTATTGATTTGATCTGCCTTAGCGTATGAAATATGAATAAATCCATATGTGCTTGCTTGCGATAAATTTCATTTATCAAGCTCTGAATTTTTGCCCCCCATGCCGCACCATTTGTCCTTTTGTTATAGCTACCTCTCCAATGAAATAACAAGTCCATTCCCAATCGTTTGAAACTCCTAACTTTTCTGCAGTTTTGAATATATATACATGTATATAGATATATAAATATATTATTTCTCTTCAATTATGTCCTGCCTAATAACGATCCCATCATGTGATTAATGAATCACATCTGGTCTCAGATTTATTGGCACTAAGATTTCTTACATTTCTAATGTTTCAGCTTATCGGGGTTTCAGTGACTGGCCTGGAACCAGAGTTTCAACCAGTTGTTAACCACTTGTTGCCATCCATTATATCTCACAAACAAGATGCCCATGATATGCATCTTCAGGTGGATCCAATTGTGCTATCTATAATGTTTACTGTGTACCCTGTTTTTGTATTTTTATATCTCTCTGCCTTCTGATGCCTACTAGTTTGTAGTTGCTTAAAGACATGACAAGTCGGTTGCTTGTGTTCCTTCCCCAACTTGAGGTATATTCATTTGTCTCAGATTTGTATATAATTTCTTTTATTTCTGCTTTAGTCCCTTATTTTTCTTTGTCTCTTATCCTTATCTGATTTTCTTCTATTTTCTATTACACTGATGGCATTTTCTTTGCACCCTTTTCTTGCAAATGGTGCAGGCAGACCTTAACAACTTCTTGGATGCTGCTGAACCTAATTTACGTTTTCTTGCTATGCTTGCCGGTCCTTTTTATCCCATACTTAATCTTGGGAATGAAAGGTATGTACCTGCTTAATATCTTTCATGCATGCTATCTCCCAAATCCAGCTTGCAATGATCTTTGCTTGCATGTTGTTACAGATGATGTATATACTTTATCTTCATGCCTTTGCAACTCAATTGCTTAATTTTTCTGAGCACAAAGTGATTATTTAGAGTATTCTATGGTAAAGAATTTCTTATATGCTTGCTATCTAGAGTATTCTCTTTTTGTAATTTAATGATAACTATAGAAATATTCCGGAGTACCTTGGTTTTATTCTATTTTGAGCTTATAAGAGCTGCATATTTGACTTTTGGAATGAGAATTGATTTGAAGAACAATTTTTTTTCAGTTTCAAACCTTATAATCCTGTTTCTATCTTTCCTGTTTGTATTATCTGTTACTGCTCCTTTATCATGTTTTATGGAATATATACATCTACCTTGATTTCCTCTTTCACCTTGATGCAAAATCGAGGTGACAGAGGGTGTTAAAAGGTTCTTAAGGGAAAAATAATTGATGACACATTTGAGGGTTGGTTGTAGGGAGTAGGGTTTTAAGTGGCAATCTGTGAAAAGGTTATTTTAGGCAGATGTGCAGGGATATTTTTGTTTTTGAGGGTCAAATATGCAGGGATTATATGGGAAAGAAGTGTAGGAAGTTTAGACCCTTTAGGGTAAGGATATCAGTTGATGTAATTAGAAGATTGTTGTTTGGAGGTTTGACAGGTAATCAAAGAAATTTTGTTGGGTGCTGTTATTGTACTAAAATAAGGTCTAGTACTAGTAGTTCAAGCGCTTTTGTTTGGTTAGTTTTGGTTGATAAAGTGAATTGAAGGATTGGAGTTTGTTAATTATGCGAAGTCTTGGCTTTGAAGTTCTGACACTGATTTGAAAGAGTTTCCTGAAAAGCGCATATTGGCATCTTTTCGAATATATTGTACATATATTAGTTCAGCAGGCTAAATGCTACTCTAGCATTACCCAAATGGGGGTCTTTGGCAGGTTAAATGCCAATCTAGCTTTATGAGATTGGGGGCTGCCTTCTGCTTGGTCCGTTAGTTCATGTAGAGGTCATAAACCTTATCCTATATTTAACTTAACCCTAAAAATGAGCTAAAATCATGGGAAATTCATGTATTTCTTTCAAGCCCAAGAATTACAGGCCAGTGTTAAGGTGCAATAACGAAGCACTTTTCTCCTTTTTCCTGTTCCAATGTTTAGTAAAGCATGTTCCCATCAAATAATTGATTTCCAATGGTTCAACAATCGAAGTCCTTACTAATTAAGTCATCTAAAAGCTGCATTAAACATTTTGCACATCAGATGTCTATATGGACAATGATCATTTTTGGGAATGACACATTTGAAACATTTTGTTTAGTTTGCTGTTAGCCGTAAATTTGACTTTGTTCTATAATTTTTGGCATTTCAGTCATCATCGCTCGTGTAGATCTCTCATCTTTTTGCACTCTATTACACATTTAGGTCACTCAGCTATGCCAATGTACTTACTATAATGTTGTCTTGTATTGATACTGCAGGACAGCTGCAAAGTCTTCAGGCAATATCTCAGACTCTGAAGTTTCTAAACATAGTCAGCTGTCATCAGCCTTAACCGTGTCTTCTAACTTTGAGGTCTCTTTTGTGCTCTTTTTTTTTTTATTCATCATTGTCTTCTTTTCTTTCTGTCTTTGACTTCACATGCATAACTTTATTCCAATGTTCCCCTTTCTGGACTGTAGAACGGTGGCCTGTATAGAGGATTGATATTAAATGAACTTTTCATTATTTATGGTCTTAGATGATTTATAGCTTGCTCCTTTTATTGTATGCAGCCACGAAGATCACGCGGCACTTCACCTTTCGTCCTGTCAACATCCAGTTCTATAGTATTCCGTGCAGATGCAATTTTTGTGCTGTTGAGAAAGGCATATAAAGATTCTGATTTAGGAATTGTTTGCAGAATGGTAATTAATGGGTCTCCTCACTTTTTCCTTTTGATGGTCGTTTGGCAAGGTTTTAATTTTACTGCATGATTGGACACTTTTATGCATTTGATCTCAGGCTGCTAGAGTTCTGCATAAGCTTATAGAGCCTGTGGCACATGAAGGATCAACACCTCCTGGTGAAGTGACATATGGAGATGAAGCAGTAAAATCAGAAATAACTAATCCGGCACCTTTAGTTGATTACTCAAACTTGTTTGGAGAAGAGTTCCAGTTGCCTGGTGATCACTGGGACTCAAGCTATCTTAACATCTTGGATATAGGAGCAGTGGAGGAAGGGATTTTACATGTTCTTTATGCTTGTGCGTCACAGGTTGATTACAGCAATAGTGATATTAAACTCAATAAGCATCCTCTGCTATTCTGATGTCTGTTTTTTGTTCGCTGCTATTCTGATCTATCCACTTACAATTTAACCTGTGATGTTTCTCAGCCTCAACTCTGCAGCAAATTAGCAGATAGAACTTCTGACTTCTGGTCTGCGTTACCGCTAGTTCAAGCATTACTGCCAGGTTGATTGTCCTACCTAATCACTCTTCCTAGTAATTGTCATGTCATATAGATTTCCTAATAATTTGAAGTTCCACAATCATTCTTAGAAGTTTTGGAAACCAGAATTCTGTCTTTCTGGTTAAACCCTAATGTGTGCCTTCTGAAATGTTGCTTTGCTAAAAGTAGTTTTATACTTAATCAGACAATAATACAGACATATATATGTGTTTATTTTTTAATGTTTTCTTCTTGGTCTGAAGTGGTAATTATTTCCTACTTTTGTTTTTTATGTTTAAGTTTTTACGTTCGTTGACCAATTGACTTGGTCTAGTTTGTTTCCACTTCTTCTGGGGACTCTTTTTTTCTTTGTTTGCTTTCAAATTTTAAGTTTTCCAGTATTACACATAATGGTTTTCTAAAACTTTTTTTACATTAAATTAGAAATTTGGATTTCGTTGATCTGATTTCTGAATTTTACTGAGAATTCTGGGGTGATTTCTGGTTGATCAATTTGTTTCACATGTTCTTCTTTGGGTTTTATAGTACTTCGTCCCTCTGTTAGCCGTCCGTCTGACATTGTTGATGATAGTTTCTCTCAATGGAAACAACCAATTGTTCAACAAGCCCTCTCCCAGGTTGTGCTTAATGTTAATGAAAATTATTCATTTTGGCTTGGTAAATTTGATATTGTATTTTGACCAGTAGATCATATTATTCTGATCATGGTGTTATTACTGCAGATTGTAGCAACATCGTGTTCATCATTATACCGTCCACTTCTTCATGCTTGTGCTGGCTATTTATCATCATATTCACCATCACATGTTAGTGACTTTGCTCATTATTATTAGCCTGCTTAGAATTCTATCCTTGCCTATTCATCTCTATTTCTAATACTTTTTTTTAAAATTTTTTATATGTGAGAATGAGAGAAACATTTTTTGCATTTAAGAATGTGACCAATTGGATGAAAAATAATATTCTGTTGATGTAGAAAAGGATGACATTGGTTGGTTCAAGGTGTATAATGGAAATAAGTTAAATTTACTTGTGAGAATTTTTGATATTTCGTGGATACTTTTACTCATAGCAGTATATATTCCATAAATATAACTTCTAATAAGCACAAACTCATACCCTATTGCTCAAAGCTTTATTTTTCAAGAATTATATTATTGTCACTTGGGAACAAACTGTGTTTACCTGTTTTGTCTTGCAGGCTAAGGCTGCATGTGTTTTGATTGATCTCTGTTGTGGCGTGCTAGCACCTTGGCTAAGTCAAGTGATTGCAAAGGTTTGTCTGAGGCAGATTTCTTTTGCTGTAACTTTCTCATAGTGTGGTTTAGTTCTCCCGTGTGTTTACACTTCTATTCGAACTTCTTCTTTTTGGTTTGAATACAGGTTGATCTGGCTGTAGAGCTTCTAGAGGATCTTTTGGGTGTAATTCAGGTTTGCTTTTCAATTATATGAACAAGAAATATTAATGTTATAATGCTCTTATGTATCATCTCAGATTGTCAAAGGTAAGGAAGATAGGTTGAGTCATATATGCATACGATCAAACTTTGATGAAGTGACAACTGGGTCAGCTGTTAAAGTTTCTTGTTTTTGCACATGAGATATTTTTGGGTTCGAATAAATAATAAAACTTTATCCAGGATAGAGTACTAGGTTTACATGAACTTTGAATGTTATGCATTTTCTGACAGCTAGCTTTGTTTTCATTATGTAAAAACTCTGTCATTGCTCTTGTTTTAGGGTGCTCGCCACTTCCTGCTTCGTGCTCGTGCTGCCTTAAAATACGTTGTTCTGGCTCTCTCTGGTCACATGGATGATATGCTAGGAAAGTATAAGGTATTGATTCTGTTTGGTTTTCTTGTCATCATGATTGGTAATTTAAAAGTTTATCTGCTTCATTGTTTTGGTTTATATGTTAGTGTCTTGGATAGGCAGAGAGCTCAAATGTTTCTGTTTGGATAGTTAGAGTGTTAGCTTTTTGTAATGTCATTGTCAATTATCCCTTTTGGTATTCTTGAGATTTATAACCGCTACATAAGCTTACTTTTATTTATTGAGTTAAAAGAATCTTTCTATAATGGCTATGTTTTTATTTATTTATAATTTTATTTTTAAATTTAAAAAAAGATAACTTCTTTTTGGTGTACTTTTTTCTGTTTTCAGGAAGTTAAGCATAGGATACTCTTTCTTGTGGAGATGCTAGAGCCTTTCCTTGATCCTGCTGTAGGAAGATTGAAGGGAATAATAGCCTTTGGAGATCTGTCTTCTGCACATCCAGAAAAGCAGGAAGAGAATTGTGTTATTGCCCTCAATGTAATTCGCACGGCAGTGCAGAAACCAGCAGTTCTTCCTTCACTGGAATCTGAATGGAGGCGTGGATCAGTTGCTCCTAGGTAATACATGCCTGTCTTAAGGAAAATTTATAATAACTAGTTTTAAAAGGGAGTGGGGGATATTTGTATAAAAAATTCATTATAAATGCCATTTTGACTTGTTGGCTTTGCCTGCTCAAATCTTACTTTATTCAAATTCATGTTGCTCAAATGTATATGAAATTCCATATGGCTCTGAAGAAAAGATTAATAATCTTTTATTTATTGTTACCAAAGTTCACAATGCATGAATAATCTTCTATTTACTGTTACCACAGTTCACAGTTCACAATGCACAAGTGAATGTTATCCTGTTGTTTCCCGCATACCACTTTGTTTATTGATTTTTATATTTCAAATTAACATTTTGTGTTTTCGCCTATGACAATTTTTGTTGGCTATTTTGGATTGTTGATGGATATACAATTCTTGATGCAGTGTGCTACTCTCAATATTGGAACCTCACATGCAGCTACCTCCTGAAATTGACCTTCGAACATCTCCTGTCCCTAGAGCACTGGAACCTGAAGCTTTATCTGGTTTATCTCATTCTTCAGCTTCTCACCATGGGGTAGCTTCAAAATCAAATAGCCAGGATGAATTTGACGGGAAGATAGATGTTTCTGATACAGCCGTAAAAATTGACATTTCAGAAGACGCCAGTCTTCTTTTTGCACCTCCAGAACTGCATAACATTGTATTGACAAGTGTATCCAGTTGTCCCAACGAGAACAGTTCTGTCTCTAACCATGGGGATTCTGGCTCTGAACCAAAACATCTGGTCGGGAAACATTTTCCACACAGGTTTCAAATTGACTTAAAACTAGATGCTGGTTTCTCTGCGGAATATTTCAATTTGCAAGCAGATTATTTCCAACTTATAACCTATCAAGACTGCGAGCTCAGGGCTTCTGAATTTCGGCGATTGGCCTTAGATTTGCATTCACAGAATGAGATTACCATTGAGAGTCATGATGCTGCTATAGATGCTTTGCTCTTGGCTGCAGAGTGCTATGTCAATCCATTTTTTATGATGTCTTTTAGAGGAAATCCAAAGTTAATGAAGGAGATAAATGTCAGTGGGATTAGGAATCCACAAAATCATGAAATTGGGATGCGAATGGTCTCTGGAAAGTCTAAGAATGACCTAGAAACAATATCTCTTCTTGAAAGGAAAAGAGACAAAATTGTTCTTCAAATTCTGCTCGAGGCAGCAGAGTTAGACAGAGAGTATCGAGAAAAGGTTTCAGATGGAGGACTTAGTCTGTACTACACCGTAGGATTTGATGAACAAGTGATTAGGTTGTCTCCGCTTGATGTACAATCTGCGGATGCCATCACCTTGGTTCGACAAAATCAAGCTTTGTTGTGCTGCTTTCTGATTCAACGATTGCAAAGGGAGCAGCACTCGATGCATGAAATTCTTATGCAGTGTATGATATTCTTGTTGAATTCTGCGACTAAGCTATACTGTGCTCCAGAACATGTGATTGACATTGCATTAGGATCCGCTGAGTACTTAAATGGGATGCTAACATCCCTGTATTATCAGTTCAAAGAAAACAATCTGCAGTTGGAGCCGGAAACAATACATGGGATACAACGACGGTGGATACTGCTTCAAAGATTGGTAATTTCTTCAAGCGGTGGCGATGAGGAAACAGGCTTTGCAATCAATAAAAATGGTTTCCGTTATGGAAATCTGATTCCACCTTCAGCCTGGATGCAGAGGATTTCAACTTTTTCTAGATGCACATCACCTCTTGTTCGATTTCTTGGTTGGATGGCAGTATCTCGTAATGCAAGACAGTACATGAAGGACCAGCTTTTACTTGCTTCTGATCTACCACAGCTGACATCTCTATTGTCTACATTTGCAGATGAACTTTCTGTTGTAGATAATGTTGTCAGTCGAAAATATGAAGAATCAGGGGGCGAAATTGTTTCTGCACCCATTAAAGGATTTGAAGTTGCTGATAAGCAGCATCAGGACCAATCTTTTCGTGTCATTTACCCTGATCTCTTTAAGTTCTTTCCTAATATGAAAAAGCAATTTGAAGCTTTTGGAGAAACCATTTTGGAGGCTGTTGGGTTGCAGTTGAGGTCTCTTCCTTCCAGTATGGTGCCCGATATTTTGTGTTGGTTCTCTGATTTGTGTTCATGGCCATTTCTACATACAGAGCAGCTTTCTGCTCGAAATAGTTCTGACCATTTGAAAGGCTATGTTTCAAAGAATGCCAAAGCAATCATCCTCTATACACTTGAAGCCATTGTAACTGAGCACATGGAAGCAATGGTGCCCGAGATACCTAGAGTGGTGCAAGTGCTGGCATGTCTTTGTAGGGCATCTTACTGCGATGTGTCATTTCTTGATTCTGTATTGTCTTTGTTGAAACCAATCATTTCATATTCTTTATATAAGGTGTCTGATGAGGAAAGGTCATTGGTAGATGATTCATGTGTTAATTTTGAGTCATTATGCTTTGATGAGCTTTTCACTAACATCAGACAGGGTGCTAACCAAGATAATTCTACTGAAAAAGTACACAACAGAGGATTGACAATTTTCATTTTGGCGTCTGTCTTTCCTGATTTATCTACTCAGAGGAGGAGGGAAATGCTGCAGTCCTTAATTTTTTGGGCCGATTTTACTGCGTTTGAGCCAACTTCTTCTTTCCACAATTACCTTTGTGCATTCCAGAGTGTTATGGAGAGTTGCAAACTTCTGTTAGTTCAGACTTTGCAGTTCTTTGGTGCCATCCCACTGGAGCTGCCCACTGAGGGACAACATGAAAGTGGACTGGAGTCACATTCATGGTTCCTCAGTGATGTCTACCGCAGTTCAAGTCAAGATAAGGCCTCCGAGAAGTTAGAAGGTGACAATGTTGGTGCTGATATTGTGAATAAAAAGGTTTATCATTTATTTCCTGAGGAAATAGAAGAATTCTCAAAACACTTGGAGGTTCTTATTGGTAAGCTTTACTCGACGACTGAGCTATGTTGGAATCTTCATCATCAACTATCTAAGAAGATGACTATTACATCAACAGAGTGTTTTATGTACTCAAGATTCTTGGCATCAATTGCACAAAGAGTTAATGACGCTCAAGAAAATGACGCCGAAATTTCTTTCCCATCTACGTCAATTGACCAGTTCCCTGATCATTGGAGGACTGGTTTAGAATTGATTTCTGAGACCATTCTGACCCTTCAAGAAAACAGATGCTGGGAAGTTGCTTCTGTTGTGCTTGATTGTGTACTTGCTGTGCCCCATAAGTTTGGCTTTAATAGTGTGATTGGCTCCATCTGTTCTGCAATAAAAAGTAGTTCTTGCAATGCACCGAAAATTGCTTGGCGCTTGCAGAGTGATAAATGGCTATTGATTTTACTTACCAAAGGTGTCCATTCTCTCAAGGAATGTGAGGTTCCTCTTGCTAATTTGTTCTGTACAATGCTGGGTCATCCTGAACCTGAGCAACGATCTATAGCCCTTAAGCTCTTAGGAAAACTTGTTGGCCAAGATTTGAGTGGAGGAACTGCCCTTCAATCTTCCATGTTCTACAAAAATTTAGTTTCACCGGGATTTGTTACATCTGTTCCCGAGTCGATTATTTCTCATTTGGTTTCAAGTACATGGAATCTGGTGGTTGTCCTTGCTTCATCTGATGCATCATTACTTGTGAGGACTCGGGCAATGACACTTCTTGTAGATTGTATCCCATTTGCTGAGCGACGTCTGCTGCAGTCTTTTCTTGCCGCAGCTGATAGTGTTCTTGGCTTGGGAGAGCTTGCCCGTCGAAATTGTGAGGGCCAATTGCTGAGGCTTTCATTAGCACTGATTGCTGGTGCTTGTCTATACAGCCCGGATGAAGATATCTCTCTGATTCCTCAGAATGTTTGGAAGAATATTGAGACTCTGGCATCGTCAAAGCCTGGTATCCACTTGTTATATTTCTCTAATTTTATTGAATTATTCTGGAGATGTTGGGAGTGAATGTTTTGTCTTTCCTTTTTTGTTTATTTTAGTTTTTAATTTTTCCCATTGTCCCTTTTCTAGATGGAAGGTCTGGGGATGTCGAGAAAAGGGCTTGCCAAGTCTTGTGTAGATTGAAAAGTGAAGGGGATGAAGCTAAAGAGGTAGGTAACGGGAAAATTATTGTTTATTGTTGTCATAGCATAATATGTCAAAGATATTGGGGTATATGCCAAACATTTTCGTTGGAACTGGTTTTTTTTCTTTTTAATTGTTTTAATCAGCAATTTAAAATTATATTACTTATTAATTGAACCACATTTTACATGTAAGGTCCTGAGAGAAGTGCTAACTTCAAGCTCTTCAAAACAATCTGACCCAGATTTTGAAAGTACTCGTGAGTCCGTTCTTCAGGTGAGGAACATTTTAGAGATGATGTGGTAAATTTAATTTGATTGCAGAGAGTGATTTTATTGATGTTATTGTAATTTTGTTTGCATTGAAAAATCTTTGCTTGATCACACCATCCAAAAAATTTAAGGTAGAGGAAGTAAGTTCAATCATGCATAATTTTATACCAAGATGAACACCACACATTTACAATCCTCTGGGGTAAATTTCTTCTTAGATGGTCATAAAGTTGTTATTGAACTGCATGTTGCACAAATTCAGATAAATTAACTTGGACTCACATTATACATTGTAACCAAAAAGTTATACTATTTATTTATATTTTCTGAATGAAGCTAGGATCGCTTGCTAGAGGTCATTGCTTCTGTTATAAAAAGGGTTGCATTCTGACGTCAATACAATATTTATGTGTTGGTGGCATATTTGATCTTGTAGCATGTGTTGTTTAACAGATTGTTTCTCAAATTTCTGCTGTGAATGTTTTACTTTTTAATCAATTTTAGGTCTTATTTATTTATTTATAAAATTATTGGAGCTTTAAAAAGCCTAATTTGATACTAACAGTCATAACTGTCATGGTATCTATACATCTCAAATGCTATCTGAACAGGCATCCATCCAATGTTTACTTAACATATTGAAAGATTAAAAAAAACATCTTAGAACTTTGGGCAATTATCCATTACTTTGATATTGCTGTAGATGCTTGAAACAGATATGAATTCTTATGTTCCCAAAATAAGAAAAACAGGATAACTATTCGTCTGTGTCCTATAAATGTTACAAAAGGAGGGATTAGGATAAGAGATGAAATTGATCTACCTCACATCCATCTACTTATTATTTATTTTTTATATCCCTTGCTTTTTCCATGGGTTTCCTAGATTAGTTGTTGACTTATACTGCCTTTCCATCTCCTAGTAGCTAATATATAATTATTGATTTGTAACAGGTCCTTGCCAGTTTAACTTCTGCAAAGTCGTACTTTGATATTTTCTCAAACAAAATTGACCAAGAGGTTATGGTAAGCCTGAATTACAATTGTTGCTTTTCATTACATTCCCAACTTATGCTTGTCTTTCTATTAACTGAATATGTCATAGGAACTAGAGGAGGCTGAATTAGAATGGGACATCCTTCAGAAAGAACATGCATTACATGAATCACCAACCAAAGATGGACATCAGATTCTTTCTCTAAGCTGTAAAGCTTTCTTTCCTTATATTTCTCATTACAGCTATTGGCCGTTGGAGAATGGTCATGTTAAAATTTGTTTTTGGAAATGGTAAACTTAACACTTTGTTTTTCAGCTCCCGTGGAAGATGTTGCACGCCTTAAGCAAATCAAGGATTGCATTCATTCCTTGTAAGTGATAAAAATATTAATGGTATTTTCATTCCTTGTAAAAATATTTTTACCACTTACCACATATGTACTGGTGACACCCTCTTTCACGTCTATAAATACCTCTGAATATTACTTTCAAGTTCTTATTAAAATTTTTGTTTTTTTACTTTGAAATTGCTATGGGCTGGTAACACAGACAAGTTTGCTAATTCCAGGATGTCTGCAGTTTTACCTCTTGTGAAATTTTTCCATCCCTAGTTTTAATTGGTATTAACCTGTAATAAAACTAACTGCTAGACAACACTAGATGAGCTTCAGAATATCAGCAGTCAGTATTCAGGCTATTTTACAATTTTTATTGTTAAGCTTGCATCCTTACTTATATTGAATTGCAATATATTGTGGCGCACTGTCAAGTAGTACTTCTCCCAGGCGTTTTTATGTTGAAAAGAATGAGGTTCTTATCTTACTAAAGGATCCACTGCTCAAACGTTGGTTCTTAAGATGTTCTGAGTCCAATTTGCCATAGGACCTTATCTTGAAGGCACCTAATCTTTGATGGCTGATGAGCACCCAATTTTTAAATAATCAAATCTGACATGCATCAGCTAGACAAAATAAATAATCTTATACATGTTAAACCCTTCAACTTTTGTGCCTATTTTTTTGGGAAGGTTTCCAGTTTCTTTTAGCTTGGTATTTTTGTAGACTTCAAATTCAGTTTTTGTGATCTTCCTTTGTTATCAGAGAAAAGTCCAAGCTCCATGAAGACATAGTCGCCCGCAGGCAGAAAAAACTTCTTATGAGACATGCCCGCCAGAAATGTTTTGAAGAGGCAGCTTTACGAGAAGCTGAGCTACTTCAAGAACTTGATAGGTGTTGCTTCCTTAGTGGCTCATCTTGTTTTATATTGTAGTGATTTGATATTTGTTGGTCCACAACTAACATATGGACTAACGTACCAGGGAGAGAGCAGCTGAAGTTGAAAAGGATATCGAGAGACAGAGATTGCTAGAACTTGAGCGTGCAAAAACCAGGGAGCTGCGACAAAACCTTGAGATGGAGAAGGAAAGACAAGCCCAGGTAAAACCCCTTTTCAGTACTGTCTTGATCTGCTATGAAAACCCTTTTCCATGCTATCTGGATCTGCTATGTTTCAAATAATTGACATTGGAAATGCTGGTAATTGGCAGATTATGGCAAATTTGGGTGAAGAATTTGTCAGACCATGATTCACATTCTTTGAGACTAAATATTATATTGACTTTGAAACTACACCTTACCCTTGTATTCTTGTTGCATGTCTCATATTAATTTGACCGTGAAGGCCAGAAGGACTTGGGCCTAACTGCTTTCTGTAATGCCAATATCCATTGGCAATCATGCTTTTCCCCTTCCTTCCTCTTTTTCCCTACCTACTGATCTATACATGTAGAATTTTATATTAATGCTAGCATTCCTCCATCTCTCCCATCTCTACGTATCTATACATGTAAGATGTATCTATTTATGAATACATACATCATACATGCATAGACACCCTTTTTAACATGTAATAATTCAGCGAAGAAGAGTTGCATACTAATATCTTGAACCTTTTCCTTTGGCAGAGAGAGCTTCAGCGTGAATTGGAACAGGCTGAAGCAGGAGTACGACCATCACGACGCGACTTTTCCTCTACGTACAGCAGGTGATCCTTTTATGTGATTTGTGGGAACTGCTTAATTATTCTGAAGTTTTGTTCATGGATAGATAGTGTAGACTAAAAAATATTTATTTTTTAGTGGATATAAGGGTGCAGGGGCATGCCACAACAAATGTAAATTAAATATGAATCATGGATTATTGTTGAGCATACTTGTTTTGCTGCATCTATAATTATATGCTGCAATTACTTTATGTTTAGACTCAGTTTGGTATATTCATTTTGCAGTCGGCCACGGGAAAGGTATCGTGAAAGAGAAAATGGAAGAGCAGGTAGTGAAGGTAGCACGAGATCAAGTTCTGGAAATTTGCAGCTTGAAACTTCTACTACCAGTTCTTCCATGGGGACCATGCCAACTGTGGTTCTGTCTGGGTCTCGGCAATTTTCTGGCCAGCCTACCATTTTACAATCTCGTGATCGTCTGGATGATGGTGGCAGTGGTTATGAAGAAAATCTGGATGGAAGCAAAGACTCAGGTGACACAGGTAGTGTTGGAGATCCGGACTCAGTTTCAGCATTTGATGGACAGCCTGGTGGATTTGGATCAGGTCAGAGGCATGGTTCAAGAGGGAGCAAGTCCAGGCAGGTAGTGGAGCGGAGAGAACGGGATGGGAGACGAGAAGGAAAGTGGGAAAGAAAACATTTATGACTAATGACTTCAGAATTAGTGTAGTCTGGTTCTAGGTTAGGATTCTCTTGTGTGTATTTTGTAAGGAGAGCTGTTGATAAGAGTTACGACGTGGTTTCTTAATTTGGTGGTGATCTGATGAGGTCATCTTTATGTAACATACTTGTACGTTAAGTTATAAAATTGTGTTTAGTATCGGATAAGGTCGCTTTTTTTATTTTCAATACAAACGAGAGTCTAAACTACGAAGGGGAGGGCAGGTTTCTTACACACACACTACGTTATGGGGGTTCGAATCTCTTAGGGACCATATAGATTGATAGATTTGGGAGGGGGATTTTGGATTCGGAAGGCCCAAATTCAAATCTTCTTATTTAATTTTACTTTTAGCAAGTGGATTTAGATTAATTATGAAGAAAATTTACTCCATCTAATCGTCATAAAATGGTAGGATATCGACACATTATAATTTATTCTTTTATATTTTTAAACCATAACTTATCCCTTTCAATCATCTCCCAAAATGAACAATCTCACCTTATTTCCTACTCCAATATATTCTAATGGCATGTTTACTAATCCGTAATTAGATTAGGAGGAATTAAATTGATGAGGAGTTGGATTGAGGAGAATAAGATTTCTGATTCCTATTAAAGTTGTTTACAAAACCGTATCGGTTGAGGAGAGTTAGATTCCAGATTCCTGTTGAAGTTGTTTACTAAATCATATGGAATTGGGATATGAGTAGTGCTAATTACAAAAATGTTCTCGTTGGGTTAAAGTAGATGGCAAAGTTGGAATTTTTAAAATCTTGAGGATATAATGGGTAAAAAAAATAAATTCCTAATGGGTTAGTTCTCCAGGAATTAGAATATCACATCTCGCCCAAGAATTGAATTCCTCCAAAATCAGGAATTCAATTCTAATTTTGTGTGGGTCCCACTTACTTTTTAATTTCTCTCATCTCTTGAGTCATTCTATAGTGAGGGCGTTATATATGGCCTTTAGGTGATGTCCTATCTCTTAACCGTTGGATTAAGCTAATTAATTTGATCAAACGATTAAGAAATAGGGCCTCACCTAAGGACCATATATAACGCCCTCACTATAGAATTCTTGCTCGTCTCTTTTGAGTGCTATAACCAAAGGTGGCTAATACTCAAAATAACCTACTAATTACAAGCTGACAAGTAGTTTAGGCTACACTTAACCGTAGGCCTACTTTAACAAGGAAACAATAATAATTCAAAATTGGCTTCAAAACGCGTTTCAATACAATAACGCAAGTTATACAACTTCGACTTCACAAATATGGTAATATAGTTTTGGTCAGAGATGAATATGGTAATTTGGAGGCTCACTCCACTGTTTTCCCTACATACATACTTGCAAAAATTTCACTTTTGGGCTGACTATAAATTTCACTTTCGATCTCTTGCATTTGCATGGATGCCAGCTGAACATGCTTGCAAAGTCTGTCATGACTTGGTCTCCTTGTCATATTATATTTACATTAACTTGCTTGGTCAACCTTCTGACCTTGCTTCCTTGCATTTCTTTAGTTATGTCGTGGGTATGGCACATATATTTATTAAGCAAGACGATGCAGAGGTGACATTGCCAACCAACCAAGGAGCAGCACATTATATTAAGCTGGTCATACACATATGGATTTTTTTTATCCAGGGAAGAAACATGCCGTCCTCTCACTTTTTAACTTCTGTGTTCTTATCAGTTGTTTGTCTGCTGCAATTGAAAAAATGCGTTACGATAGTCCCCTTGTTGTGGAAGAGATTCATGTGGGAGTGATTCTTGATATGAAATCAAGAGAGGGAAGGATTGTTCTGAGCTGCATTTCGGCCGCCGTCTCTGATTTCTACCAGCTGCACAATAACTACAGCACAAGAGTAGTTCTCCACAGCAGGGATTCCAAAGGAGAACCTCTACATGCTCTATCAGCCGGTGAGCCATTCTTTATAACAAGTCTCATATCATATATATCTAATTTGCTTTCTTAATTGGATTTTATTTATTATTTATTTTTGGTTACATGGGCTTGTTTTTGTAGGACTTTTTGGTTCAAATATTTCTTCTTTAACAACTCTGGTGGTTCAAATTAATTCAATATAGTACCTTTTTTTTTTGGTAGATTAGAATTCCATGGAAAGCGAAAGTCTGATAAATTTTAGTCATTAAATTTTTCCTGAACTTTTGTGTGCCAGCTTATGTGGAAGTATCTTATTTATTTATATAAATGTAGGCCCACTCCAAACTTTATTTATTTCAAGAAATAAAATGCCGAGTAAATTGTTACAGTAAGATAGCCTATATAGAGGTTAATGCTCTCGGCCACTTAATTTACAAACTTGGACCAAAATTTTCTTCTTTAACAGCTTTTAGAGGCCGGATCGTAGTGTTAATTGAACAAGAGTTGATACCTCAGGGATTATTCTTAATCATATATGACTAATGTATCTAAAATTTTAATAGATCAGAGCATATATGGAAAGCGATTGTGATTCATATCTATTAAAGTTGTGGTTTACTTGTTACCCAATACAGCTCTTAATCTTTTGAATGACATCGAAGTGGAAGCAATAATTGGTGCACAAACAAGTATGGAAGCACACCTTTTGGCAGATTTGGGAGAAGCAGCTAAAGTCCCTGTGATGTCTCTCTCTGAACCTAGTCCTTCTCCTCTCAACGACAATAAATACCCCTTCCGTATTGGGATCATACCGGATCAAACTTCTCTAGCCATGGCAATCAGCGCCATTTTTGATATTTTCTGTTAAAAAGTAATACACATTTGTACTAGAATAATATAGAAATGTCTTAAATAATCTAGAAAAATCAAGAAAGATTGAGAGAAAGTAAAATATCTATTAACTATAACTAGAGAAATCTAGAATCATGTGAGAAATTATGGCTAAAGACAAATATCAATGGAGGAATTCTCTAGAGCAAGACTACATTAACTAGATATTATATTAGAATAATATAGTTAAATCTAGAAAGTATATAATCTAGTGGCTGTAAATGTACAAGCCAAGTCGGTGGAGCTTGTGCTATGTCGGTTGTAGACTCCTATATATAGCTATTAGCAGCCCATATGTATCAATCAAGTGAGAAAAGCTACAGCCAGCCAACAAGCTTGTATCCAACTCCAGTTAAGTCTTGTACTTTCCTATTTCTAATCAAATAAAATTACTTTGTTACTTTTCAAAAAGTTTTCCTTTCCAAGTCAAGCTATTATCCTAAAACACTACCAACTATTTTCCAACCCTCTTCTCCTTCAACTAACATTTTCAAATGGAAGGATGTTACTCTTGTATATGATGAGAACACAGATTATGGGAAAAACATCATTCCAGCTGTGGTCAATACCTTCCATGAGACTAATGTGTGTATTGCACACACAAGTTCCATTGCTGCATCCTCAACAAATGAACAAATCATTGAAGAACTCCATAAGTTAATGGAATTGAAGAGTAAGGTATTTATCGTCCATATTTCACATTTACTTGTGCCTCGTCTTTTCTTAAACGCGAAAAAGTTAGGAATGATGAGTGAAGGTTACGTTTGGATTTTGACGTCAAGTAGCATGAATTTCTTGCATTCTATGAACTCTAATGTGATTGAGTCAATGGAAGGAGTGTTGGGTTTGAAGTCTCATATTCCGGCATCAACCGGCCTCCAAAATCTTACTTCAAGATTGAGGAGGAAATTTTACATGGAGTATCCCAATATGGAGGTAACCGAGTTAAGTCCTTATGGAATTTGGGCATATGATGCAACTTGGGTTCTAGCAGAAGCAGTTGAAAGGACAAGGAGTAAAAATTCTACTAAATCATTCTCCAAACATGGAGTTGTGTTGCTTAAAGAAATATTACAAACGGGATTTAAAGGTTTAAGTGGTGAAGTTCAATATCCAGATGGGAAACTACCTTCAGGTGGATTTGAGATTGTAAATGTGGTAGGGAAAGAGGAGAGAACGGTTGGATTTTGGCCTTGCAAAGAAGAAAAAACCACAAAAGAGTCATGCATGCGCCTTAATAATAGGAGAAATTTACTCTTCATCGACAATTTGGAAACAATAAATTGGCCTGGAGGATCCAAGAGGCAATTGAGTAGTGAAATAAAACTGAGAATTGGTGTTCCAGTGAAAGTAGGGTTCAAGGAACTTGTGGGTGTGGAGCATGATCTTCAAACCAATAGAACATATGTCACTGGCTTCTCTATAGATGTATTCGAAACTGCAATTAAAGCTCTGCCGTATAAAGTACATTACGAATTTTTTCCATTTGAGAATGCAAATGGAGTTATGGCTGGGGCTTACAATGATCTTGTTTACCAAGTCTATCTCAAGGTATGGTGATTAGTCCCAATACATGACAGTAACGACTTTTTTGTTTTCTCTCTTACTTCTAAGTCTATTATACAAAATTTTAACTTAGTTCCTGGGTTTCTTTGTCACCTATTGGGGGCATGACACACTAGAATTATGATGCTGTTGTGGGAGATACGACGATCACATCGAACAGGTCTCAATATGTTGATTTCACAATACCATACACTGACTTAGATGTGGGAATGCTAGTACCAAATGAGAAGGACAACATGTGGATTTTCTTGAAACCTCTCTCAACAGGTCTTTGGATAACAAGTGCGGGTTTCTTCATCCTAACAGGTTTCATTGTATGGTTAATTGAGCGTCCTGTCAACAAAGAATTCTGGTTCTCCTTCTCAACCCTTGTTTTTGCTCATAGTAAGTACTCTACCTCACTTCTTCCAATCACTATTATACAGATTTTCCTGCTAAAGCAATGCTTATCAACTCAATATTTTTTAAGATCTCTTTGTTCTTTGTTGCAGGGGAGAGGTTGTTAAACAACTTGGCCAAGTTTGTAGTGATCATATGGGTTTTTGTTGTGCTTATATTGACTTCCAGTTACACTGCAACTTTAGCATCTATGATGTACAGTTAAACAAATACAGTTGAACTCAAGAGGGAGTTATATAGGTTACCAGTCAGGTTCCTTAGGAGTGATAATGAACTTGAATTTCAAAGGGATTAAGCCATACCGTTCAGTTGACGAATACGCTGATGCTTTATCAAAAGGAAGCAAGCATGGTGGTGTTTCGGAGATAATCGATGAGGTTCCATACATCAACATCTTCCTTGCAAAGTATTCTGCAGACTACTCCATGATTAAAACCAAGTCCACCACCAATGGTTTTGCCTTTGTGAGTAATCTCTCTACTAAAAGTTGCATGCATTCTGGAACATAGAGGGAGCTTATAGGGGACCCCTTTGTTTCTTTGTTTTGGTTAAGGTTACAATAAGAAACAAGTCACTCCGCAATGTGGTTTAATGATCCCAACCGTAAAATTTTAGGGTTTAAGCTTAAGATGGTTCCTGCTAAAAGTGATATAAATTGAAATCATATATCATCATAATTAGTTTATGTATAGGAAAGGAAAACACTGTATTTGTTCATAAACCTAAAAGATAGACCGATGTCCTAGGAGTCTTGAATAACTATCAATTTTAATAAATAAAAGGAAACAAGAAAAAAAAAGTTATACTTTTGTAAGCTTATATATTAATTTGTGATTCATACATCTTTCATATTCAGGTTTTCCCTAAAGGTTCGAAATTGGTTCATGACGTGTCAAGGCAAATAGAACATATGAGAGAAGAAGGAAAGCTTATAGAGATGGAAAAGACCTGGTCTCTTAGAAAAACAACTCTTATGTCTGAGGCAGCTACTACAACAGATCCCAGTACTCTTGACCTCTATAGCTTTCGTGGTTTATTCCTCGTTACTGGGATTTCTTCAGCTTTTGCTCTCTTCTTGTTCTTTATTTTCTCCACAACATTTAGAAATCTGATTAGAAAGCAACTGCAATTGATTGGACGACAACTGCAGCGTTTAAGGATGTATTCCTGTCCAATTTATAGCATCCAGTGGGGACTGAATAAATTAGTCTGTTGTACATGATGTCCTTTACTAATTATATAATAAATTGCTTTCGCTCCTTCCTTTGGAGGATTCTAGTATAACACTGCATGTGTAGCTATGTGCCAGAAATCTTAGTGTCATAATGCTAAAGTTGTAGAGGGAGTAACATGCAGTTTGCTTAATGCACATTTGGGTATGTGTTCTATGTTTTTCAGGGAGTTGTTATTGGCACTCTAAAAAAGTCACTCCTTCCTTACAAAGACGTAATGGAGAAATTATACCTCGCCTCTCTGTATTGCACTCATCAAGAGGTGAGGTACAAATCCGGGATAATGAACTTATTTCAGTATGGATGGTAACTCGATTTCCGCTAGCTCCAACAAATTGTCGAGGTATTAGAGTCTAAGAGGATCTGAATTAAACCCCTAGTTATCCTTGTGTGTTTTCCAATTTGGTTGTATGTGTGAAAAAGAATGAAATACTAAGTATGATATTTTGGATTTGTCAATTTTTGCATTGATTATTATCCACACGGCTGTGAATGGCACAATAATCCTTGGTAGGAAAATAATGTAAAAATCACGGATACAATATAATCCTTTAATCCTTGGTGATCAAGAGAATAGACAAGACCAAAAGGGGCTTTATATGCCTGTTTGAATACCAAGTTGGTATTAAAGAACTACATCCAAATGGTCTCACCAAGCCATAAGATAGTTTTTTTATTTAGAGAACATAAATTTGAAATCGTAGTTGTGGATATATACAAAATAAAAGGGAAAAATGCGAAATTACCCAAAGTTCATTACATTGGCATAATCTGCCAAGTGTTGCTGCCTTGAGAATCAAGTGCACCAGTCGATATGAGGTTCCCTCTCAGAGGAAGAACCTGACATATTCCCTGAACTTTTATCTTACCCAACCTAAGGCATATGCATAAGAATTTAAAGAAAAATAAAAAATTCGTAGTATTCTGGAATATTAATATATTTAAATAATGGCCCTTCAAACAATTATTACTCACTTTACATTTGGCTCCTCCCTGGGAATATAGCTGCAAAGAAGGAAATCACAAAAAAAGTTTTTAATTTAAATGCGACTCTTGGATGATACAAGAATCCTCATAACTTTTGGAAAAAAAAAAAAAAAAAAAAACTTATTAATCTCTATCCCTGGCTGAGGCTAGATGGCAACCTGTTCACAATGCTTGAATGCCCCATTGGGTATATTCTAATCTTGGTGTTTTAACACTCAGCCGGTGAGCCATTCATCTTTGTTTTTTCTTTTATTTATTTTCTAATCTCTATGACAGGCCTTATAAAATTTTCTTTCGACATGTATCTTCTGTTGTGAAAATTGGCTCGCATAAAGGATACAAGCCCCGGAGACAGAACAGGAAGCGACCGGTCGCCAGATTCAAGCGACCGGTCGCAGGAGACTCTACCTAAAAGCAACCGGTCGCACGAAGCAAGTGACCGGTCGTTTTCAGGCAGATTCGAGGTCTGGAGCAAAACCTTCTAGTGACCGGTCGCTTTCGACTTTGCCAAAATGCGACCAGTCGCAAGCAACCAGCGACCGGTCGCCTTGGTCGTGCTGTTTCGTTTTTTGGGAAATCTCAACTCCTCTGTCCGGGTGCTATCACTTCCTACCTACTTGCAAGGTCATTTTTGGTCACTCCAGACTTAAATGAAAGGGGGCAAGCTGCTGGGAAGTTGAGGGAGCACTACTACAAAAAACGAAATAGACGACGGGAATCCACCGTCGTGTATCATGGTTTACAACCGACGAGAAATCGACCGCCGTCTTTTAACACATGAAATAACGACGGCAAATAACCGATGTGGTTAATATATTACACGTCATTAATAAAACTAAAACCGACGTAGATTTCATACATAAAAGCATAAAAAGAGACCTTTCGACTATAATAGACGACGGTTTTAGTAAAACACAGACGTTTAAATAATGTTAAATGTCAAAAACAACTACAAAACCGACGTAAATATGTTTATCAACGTCTCTAAATCAAACAAAACCGACGTGTAAAACTTAGAAACCGTTGTGGTTAATAAATACTACGTTCACTAAATAAAAAAACTGACGTCTAAAACATATAACATGGCATATATTTACTTAAACTGACGTAAAAACAATAATAACTACGACCCTTTAGGTCACCACAGACGTTGAAAATTATTTTGACGGCTTGAACACAAAAAAAACGACGTGGTTAAAATATTACACGTGATAAAAAAACTAAAACCGACGTCGATTTGATACATAAAAGCATAAAAAGAGATCTTTCGACTATAATAGACGACGGTTTCAGTACAACACAGACGTTTAAATAATGTTAAATGTCAAAAACAACTACAAAACCGACGTAAATATTTTTATCAACGTCTCTAAATCAAACAAAACCAACGTGTAAAACTTAGAAATCGTCGTGGTTAATAAATACTACGTTCACTAAATAAAAAAACTGACGTCTAAAACA
This sequence comes from Prunus yedoensis, assembly GCA_005406145.1. Taxonomy (NCBI): domain Eukaryota; kingdom Viridiplantae; phylum Streptophyta; class Magnoliopsida; order Rosales; family Rosaceae; genus Prunus; species Prunus yedoensis. Next base: position 43,381 of record BJCG01000257.1, read on the forward strand.
TATAACATGGCATATATTTACTTGAACTGATGTAAAAACAATAATAACCACGACCCTTTAGGTCACCACAGACGTTGAAAATTATTTTGACGGCTTGAACACAAAAAAAAAAACGACGGGGATTTAACATTACACGTCGGTTAATTAAAATACCTGTCATGTTTCATCCATTTACTACGGCCTAGGAGTCACATTTTAGGACGTTGTTAGTATTTTACAACGTCGGTGGTTGTAGACTTTGACGTGGTTGGCTTTTTAAAAGTCTCTTTTGTGAGCCACTTAGACGTGTGTAATCTCTGAGACGTCATTGCTTTTAGCTTAACCGTCGTTAATAAGTAACGAAACGCCTTGAGTTATGGATTTGACGTCGGTTAATATAAAATGTAGGTCGTGGTTACACTTTACTATGTCCCAAGAATTCAATTATTCGACGTTGTTATGTCCTTACTACGTCGATTATTTATTTATTCCATGACGTGGCTAGTCTTTGTTAAGTCTCTTTTATAACCTTTTTGGACGTGTGTATTCTCCCAGACGTCAATTGTTTAATTATAACTAACGTGCAACAATGTTTTTACGACGTTAATCATCAATTGATTATATCCCTAAATTCGTCGGTTTGAACTCTGCCGTCGTGTTATACGTTATTGTTCGTCGTTGATTATTTTATTTACCGTCGTTGTTTTAAATATTTATTAACCGTTTTGAAATGAATTTTAATTAACCGACGTGTTTTCTTTTTCAAATGGCGGTTTTTATTTCATTTTTGCGTTTTCATTCCACGTCGGTTGTGAAAACCCGACGTTGGTTGTTTTTTAGACGTCTCTTTTTGCGATTTTTGTAACTTGACCAATTATTTTTAATTTTTTATTTGTCGTGCCCAAAGCCTGCAGAATGAAAATGTGATCGGAATTAAAATGATATACAGAGCTATGAATTAATGTCATACAATTAACTGCATAACTAATGTCATACATTACAACAATCAATCAATCCATATATCTTCACACCCATCTCTAATATTCTCACTCTCAAACTCACCCACTAGGTCATCAAATATGTCAACTAGCACATCATCACCAATAACATCATTATATTCTCTATTAGGCATTGATAACACTACCGACCAACCACGATGCATTGGGTCGTCAACATAAAATACTTGTTTGACTTGAGAAGCCATAACAAATTGGTCATTCCTATGTCCAATTTTACTCAGATCTACAAGGGTAAATCCAAGTTCGTCGACTACAAGGCCTGAAGTGTTATCTATCCAATCACACCTCAAGACTGGGATTCTAAACTTTTGGTAGTCAAGATCCCAAATTTCTTGAATAACCCCATAAAAACCCATATTGGAGACAATAGGGTTTTTATCCTTGGCACTAGCAACTTGCATAGTATGTGCAAGTAAATAAACTCCACTATTTTGGACAGTTCGCACATCATCTTGTGCCTTGGTGTTAAATTTGACACCATTAATAAGATAGCTCCTATATGATGGCACTGTCATGCTTGGACCAGCTGCTAACCACCTCAAATTTTCTGATATGCCATTATAGTCTTCCCCATTAAATTCACTTTGAACCTGCAAATTAAACATATATCTTAATTCAATCTAACATATATATAGAAAGAAAGAAAAGTAAAATAAGTTCAATATGTCATTCAATAACATATATACCTTAAAGCGTAGCCATTGCATGAAAGTGCTATTGTGCTTATCTTGTAGCCACTTTGTTCTCTTTCTAAATTTCGGATAAGTGGTTTTGATGTGGATCATATGTTCCCTACAATTGACATGAAAAAAACATGCATTACGGTCCCTTGTATATAAGATAAACATAAGGAGTAATAATATTTTAAATGGCTACATATGAAAAATTAAACTCATACGTACTCGATATAAGGTAGGACTTCCTCCGTATTCTCCAAGACACATAGATGTGCCTGGTTCAACAAGTCCATATCAACTAAGCTCACTGTGCAACCTGATAATGGCTTTGCTTTCAAATTCTCCTTGAAGTATCAATAATTCTGTAAAGCAAACATCACTCATCCCATGTTTTGCTTTCAAATTATATAACTTCACCAAAGCTGACAACTTCGTGTACTTACTGCAACCAGGGTACAAGGATCAGATCCAATATTGGCAAAATCATTATCATCCATCCCTAATTCTTCAGAAACATAACTGAACCTACTTTGCTCATCTTCTTCCACATTTCTACTAGCATTGGTAGTCCATTCCCAAGGTTCTCCGTGCCATCTCCAAATCTTATAGCTTTGGTCAATTCCATTAAAGTATACGTGTTCCCTTATAATTCCAACCCCAAACAATCAAATATTCCCACATTTAACACATGGACAACGAATCTCAGTTGTATTTCCAAGATTTTCTGACGCAAAATTCAAAAATCCTTCCACCCCTAACTCATATGCCTTCGATCTTCTATCCGCATGCATCCATGACTTATCCATCTCACACTCTATCAAATTCATATAAATATATATATATATATATATTAAAGTGGAAAGACCAGCAATAAAACATGGACAAGACGACGGTTTGAAAAAAATAATCGTCATTTAATATTCATTCAGACGACGGAATCTATAGTCACCGTCGTGATTAAGACACCCAAACCCAGAAATTTGAACGGTGTTCTGGTAGCCTAAAGACAAAGTTTAATGGAGAAACAGTCGTCTTTAGGCTACCAGTTGCGGCTTAAAACTCAGACGACGGGAGTAAATGAACAACCGACGTATAATAAACATTTGGACGACGGTTTGATCCTTCAACCGTCGTCATAGTTTTAAAAAAAACAGCTTAAATCTCCCATCCCCATTCCTTTTCCAAGAACCCATGGCCAAACAAACATAAAAGAACCCAAACAGAGAGCAATTATTACAAGAATGCAAACACCAAAACATAAAAGAACCCTAATATAGCTACCAACGAAAACATTTATGGATTTAAGAAGAGATTAGGGTTGTACTTACATGGATATTGAGAGAGAGCTGCGAGAATATAACAACTGCTTAAGAGAGAGCTTGGAGAATCTACGTACCCAATGCTTTGAGAGAGAGTTGAGAGAATATAACAAAAGCTTGAGAGAGAGCTGAGAGAATTAGGGTTAAAGGGACTAGAGTTGTACTTACATGGATATTGAGAGAGAGCTGGGAGGAAAACTTTCAGACAAATTTATGTTGAAGAGAGAGAATGAACTATTTAGGGTTAAAGGGAAATTCTGAAAATTTTAGGTCGCGGTCAAAATTTTTAAAGTACCGCGTTTTTCAACGACGACGGTCAACACTTACATGGACGTCTAATTCTTACTTACAACGGCGGGTTATATAAAAGACCGACGTTGTAAAAATAAAGGACATCACTATTCAATAACCGACGTCGTAAACCGAATACAATTAGTCTTCGTTTATGAAGTTGACCAAAAACAGCGGGAGAAAACCGGCGTCGTTTCAAAAAACCCTAAACCCTAAACCCTAAATAGCGGGAGAAAACCGGCGTAGTTATGACGGCGCTTGTTTATCGAAACTGACGTTGATTATTCAAATATGACGTCGCTATGTATATTAGAACCGACGTGGATATTTACGATAATTTGTTTAAATATGATTTTTTCACGCGTTTTTTAACTCTCAGTTTTCAATTAGGGTTGCAGATGATTCCTCACAAGAAATTGTCTTTCTGAAAGCAAATGGGTTTGCAGAATGATTCCTCACAAGACCAAGCATGGGTTTGCTACATCCTCCAGTGTAGCAAGGGTGGAACCAGCCTTAGAACCTGCATGGGTTTGCAGCCGCACTTGCCTGTTTGAAGGCATACGAGGGTGTTCCTGATGCTCCTTATGATAAGATAAAGCCCTAAACACTCGCAGAGACGGACTCAGGTGGTGGCTGTAGTGGGTTCCTCCCAAATCAGAGAAAAGTCTATTCATTATGGACCTCAAGCCCACTCCCAGCTTCTTCCCAGCCCCCACTCTCCCCACCCCAAAGGCACAACCCACAACAGGTTCTAAGGCTGGTTCCACCCTTGCTACACAGGAGTTTTGAAGTTGATCACTGTGGAAAAGGGGACTACAATGTAACCAGGAATCGAGGAGTGAGCTTTTCACACTTTGTTGATTTTGATTTTCTGAAATTATTAGATATTCATCTGTGGCTGTGCAGGAGCTTGAGAACAAGAGGAAGGAGAGGGCCCAGCTTGCATATGAGAGGAAGAAACAGTTGAACAAGCTGAGGGTGAAGGCAGAAAAGAAACCACGATGTATAAAACCAAATTTGTGTACATATATTGTGTAAATATTGATCAATATTTAACACGAAGAGATTTGCTTTTTAAGATGAAAATGTTGTTGAGAATTAAATTTTGTTTTGTGTTATGAAAGATATTACCAAAATAAAAGAAAAATTAATTAATTTTAAAAAGCTATAAAAATAAGACGGCGGTTTACAGAGAAGGCAGACGTATAAATTGAAAAAATTTGAACTTAGGACGTGGTAAATAAACACGACAGTAGTGTTGTAGGTACCGTCGTAGTATACTCCAAAATAATAAGTCGATAAATTAATCTCTCGCGTCATGGTATATTATTTAATACGTCGTATTTTTGTAATATACCGACGTCTATTACATTACATTATACGACGTGGATTCCATAAAATTATACGACGTGGATTCCATTAAAGAATAACCGACATGGGTTTTTAAATTACACGGCGGTATGTATATAAGCACCGCCGTAAGTTTAAAAGATTTATTGTATAAATTTGACTCTTTCTTTCAGTTTCAGTTTTCATTTAGGGTTCCAAGTTCTTCTGGTCTCTCTGGAGGCTCGTCTTCCTCTCTCACATACAAACATACATCATCACTCTCTCTCACATCTCAAAGACAATAATTTGGATGTTAATGATGTATGCGTTTTGGTGTATCTCAAAGACACCAAAACACACACATCATTAACTTTCAAAACATTGTCTTTCTCAAAGTTTGTAGTAGTCAGTTCAGTTCAGGTTTCTTTTTGGATTTTGTGTATTTAAAATATTGTCTTTCTCACTTTGGTGGTTCGATTATGATCAGGATCCAAAGATCTCAAAGGTAAGTTATCATACCTCTTGGGATCTCATTTTAATTTTCGTAGGCTACCAAAATTAAAAAATAATTAAATCTCAAAAAGATATAAAAATTAAGACGGCGGTTTACAGAGAAGGCACCGTCGTAGTATACAGACGTGGATTCCATTATATTATACGACGCGGATTAAGAACAGTTGGTCGTGTTTAGTTAGGAGTTAACACAGCAGGTTTTTTGGTGAACTGTCGTCTTTATTTTCTACGTCGGTGGATTCATACCTGCTGTCGTCGTTTTTTGGTCAGATTTTTACTCTGAAGAAAGAAACCTTTTTAAAAAAACGACGCTTTTTTATTTGTATGCGTCGTCTTTTAAAAATATTCAACAGTAATTCACTTATCCACAACGGTTTTTTTTATACCGTCGTCGTTTTAAATACAACGACGGTTTTATGTTCTGCCGTCGTCTTTTTCTGGTCGTCTTTTTCTCTTTTTGTAGTAGTGGAGCAATTAAAGGACAAGTGTTGACTTGTTTCAATGAGTACCTACCATATGGTTCTATATAGGGTGGCTGAACATGCAGCCTATATTGTATAGCTTTTGGTTTGCCCAAGTGTGGTCCAAGTCAGGTAACCAAGGGCAGAACGTGGGAGGAAAGAAGGAGTCTTTTCTTAAGTTCAAAGGCTTGTCTATTAAAGGGGAAGAAGAAGCAAGATAGAAGAGAGAGAGTTGAAGTAGCTGGAAACTAGTGAGTCAAGTGAAAACCAGGGGAAGAGAGAGTTCTCTATTGTATCAAGGTGTTGAGCAAAGGGTGATAGAGAAACAGATTGTGAGGGTAGTGTTCTAAGGGGGTTTCTGTGTAAACCAAAGTTGTAACCTATCTTCATTAGTGAAATTTCTCAAGGTAATCACCAAAGAGGATGTAAGCATATTGCTGAACCTCTATAAACACTTGTGTCATTTGTGCTTGGTTAATTTTAAGTGTGTGTGTGTAAGACTCATCCATCATTGAGTTTGTCCAAAGTCCATCAACAACAAGGTCTAAAGGGGAGTGAGTTAGTTCCTAATTCACAACATCTTCTTGACCAGTTCTTTCTTTATGATAGGCCCTATAAAATTAACTAATAGGAATTAGAGTCACTTATCATCATATGATTCTAATAACTTAAACTCTACTGGTTAATTAACCAATGCAGCTCTTAATCTTTTGGATAACACCAAAGTAAAAGTCATTATTGGAGGACAAACAAGAATGGAAGCAAACCTATTGGCAGAATTTGGAGAAGAAGCGAAAGTCCCTATAATGTCTCTTCCTGAACCTAGTCCTCCTCTTCCTCTTGGCAAATAACCCTTCTCTATGGAGATCACACAGGAAGAAACTTTTCATCAAGTTAAGGCTATCAGTGCCCTTATTGAAACTTTCAAATGGAGGGATGTTATCCTTCTATATGAAAACTACATAGATTATGGGAGAGACATCATTCCATCTTTGATTAATTCCTTCCAAGAAGTAAATGTTAACATTGCATATTAAAGTTGCATTACCTCCTCCTCAACAAATGAACAAATAATTGAAGAGCTCCAAAAGCTCAAGACATTGAAGACTACAGTACTTTTGGTGCATACGTCCCATTATCTTATGCTTCGCCTTTTTTTTTAAATGTGAAAAAGGTAGGAATGATGAGTGAAGGGTATGCATGGGTTTTGACATCAAGTAGCATGAATTTCTTGCATTCCAAGGATTTATCTGTGACTAAGTCATCAATGCAAGGAGTGTTGGGTTTGAAGTCTTATATTCCAGCATCAGCCGGCCTCGACCATCTTACTACAAGGTTGAGGAGGAAATTTTACATGGAGGATCCCAATATTGAAATAAGAGAGTTAACTGCAGAAGAAATTTGGGCGTTCGATGCAACTTGGGTGCTAGCAGAAGGAGTAGAGAGGGCAAGGATTTTGTGTGGAAGCAAAATATCTCAGATCCTAGGTCAAATAATTAAGCCAATCAATTTGGGAATTATTTGACCTAATTGGGAGTTACCTAATTTAATTGGGATTTATTTGATTCTTGCCTTAATTAGGGATTTGATTTAAATCAAATCCCTAATTACACAAACCTCGCCAAATCAAGGAAGAATAATTCCTTTCCATATGTGGAATTATTCATTTGAAACCCTAGCCTCCGAGGCTCCTATAAATACATGGCTACGCAAAAGGGTTGAGGTATACGTCAAAAATCCTATCTGAAACTCTGCAGAAATTCCCTCTTCGAAACCCTAACCTCCAAAACTCTCTCTCTCACACAAGGCTCCAGCCACCACACACGGCTCCGGCCACCCGGTTCTCCCCACGAGAGCTCCATACCCTTTTAGCTATTGTTTCTCTATGAATCAATCGAACTAACTTAGACACCGGAGGGCCTTTGGCCAACACCCTCGGGTGTGGTCCTCTTATTCCAATCTATTTTGCAGGGAGAAAGAGATGATAAAGAAGGAAGGGGAATCAATCGATCGAATATTCTTGTGGGATGAAAATCGCTCCCACAGATTTCGCAAACAAGCCAGGATAACATTGAATTGGACCTACCGGATAATTTGAACGATACTTGATCCTCAAAACATGGAGTTATGCTTGTTAGACAGATATTGGAAAGTAGGTTTGTTCGCACTAAAACTAGACGGGTAGTAAGTAGGCCAACTTAAAGATGAGGTGGATGCTGAAGGTAAGGACCCTTAGTGTGTGAGAGCATTCGGTAAGTAAATAGGCATGCATACATAAGACAAATGTACGTGGTTCACCCGAATAATGGGCTACGTCCACGGAGAAGTATGTTCTCATTACGATAATGTGAGTATACATTGCACATAGGTTTAAACTCAAGGAGAAGAGGAAGAATACCAAAGGCTGAAGGCCGAAGACCGAAGACCGAAGGCTGAAGGTCTGACTGAAGGCCAATGTTCCGTGGGCTTGTAAATGGGCTCATGAGTAAGCCCATGAGGCCCAAGTAGCCTGCCTCACTCTCCTCTTTCTTGAAGGGGAGAGGTCTCCTTTTATAAGGAAGGGAGAGTCCCCTCCTCTTGTGTTTTGTCGATGTGGGACTCCCTTCCCTTTGGCTTGGGAGTGTTTGGGGAGTGCTTGGCCAGATATTGTACAAACAAGGTTTAAAGGTTAAAGTGGTGAAACTCAATATATAAATGGGAAATTGAGTTCATGTGCCTTTGAGATGGTAAATGTGATAGGAAAAGGGCAGAGAGAAGGGTTGGATTTTGAACTTCTGCAGAGAAATTCAAAAAAGAACCACATGGCTCTCCTGATAATGGAAGAAACTTACTTTCAACTTACTTTCATACATATACCGGGTCCTCACAAAGGACAATCTCACGAATCTCAATCCCGAAACAAAACCACATATACCAATATGTAACATATGTGCCTATAAATGAGTATATATAATGACACACACCTCTCACCATCATCATGTACCAGGGGAAAACAATCCAACCGGGGATCGTTTGACTAGCCCACATGTAACAGCCCTCAAAACGACCATGTGGTTAGGGACGAGCCGTCCAACTGGGGGACTAACTCTCAGCCAGCACGTACGGACGAAGAATCAAGACCCGTATGTCTGTAAACAGCCCTACGCGCGCAGACTACCCAATCAAGGGTCTACAGCAACATCCTGTCAAGGATGCCCCGGGTTCCATCATATCCATGTATCAGTATCCAAGGAGAGGTATATGTGATGTTGCACATCATGTACTGGGGAAGACAATCCAACCGGGGATCGTCTGACTAGTCCACATTTAACAGCCCTCAAACGACATGTGGCTAGGGACGAGCCGTCCAACTGGGGGACTAACTCTGAGCCAGCACGTACGGACGAAGAATCAAGACCCGTACGTCTGTAAACAGCCCTACGAGCGCAGACTACCTTGTTAAGGGTCTTCGAACCCCTGATCAAGGGTGTCCGAGTGCCAACATATCCAAATCATATCCACAATTTTTCCGGCATCCCACAATTCCAGGATCCGTGACCAAGAAAGCCCACACGCCCGAAACACGGCACGTGTGTTAATAGTAACCAGGGAAGGTACGTATGATGGTGGAGTTCGTAACCCTTATAACCATATTTTCAAAATGATATTTCCTTCCTTAATTCAATTGTTCCAAACCTCTATACATAGTATAGACAACAAACTCTCAAGCATAAACACTCATAACCGGTGAGGTACCTAAAGTAGTGCTTATAGCACTTTAAAACTGACACTCTAAACTCATTTCTTTCCACAACCTCACAACAATAACCCCAGTACCCCACACATAGCCCACATAGATAGGGATTCTCAACATCTGTATATACATACTCAAGATACTCAAATATGCTCAAAACCCAAACGTACATATTACAAGTGCTTTATAAAACGACAAGTTCAACAATTGAATATATACTATATTCAAATAACCATTAAAACACTATGCATAATTTTTCCATCATAAAACCATGCTTATCTATTCCATAATTTTAATTATTAAAATAATATCCAAGAATTTTCATACGATAATATAAAATAACCTCAAAATCTCAACATAGTCAACAAACTCAAATAACGGTCGAGACTCGTTAATAAGGTCGTTCTAGTACTCCTCGAAAGGTGAAACTACCTCGGAAGACTCACGGTCAACCGAGGGGTCAAACTACCCAATCTTGGTCAACCGGGCCCACGGGACCCTCGACCTCCGTTTTACGATCCGAAAGTTCCTATAGGTTCCACAAGGTCTAGGAAATGCATCCTACAAGTCTGGTTCAGATCGGACGGTCGGATCGCTCGCGATCAGACGGTTATCACAAAACACAAACTTTAACTTATTGAATCGGAACATCCGGGGCTCCAATTCACGTTCCGTGAAATCCTACACGATCCTAGGAATACCTAAATCAACATATATGAAATTGGAAATGATCCAACGGTTCTAACATATCGAACCCAGAAATCACAAAATATGTAAAATCCGTTCGGGGTTCAAACGTTATCCGAATTGGAATCCGAAAGTACCTACGCGCTCGTGAGAACCAGGAGATCATTTTAGGACACAATGAAAGGCCAACGCGTGGCCCACGCGCCACCCCATGCGCTGCCGGCGCGTGGGTGTCCAAAGAAATTTCCGGCGATCGGAAAAACTCCAAATCGCCGGCCAAGCTCCCTACTCTAGGTAAAACACCTAATTTGGAGCCACTTTTGTTCTTGGACATACCCCAAAAAGTGGCCGGAAGGGCCCAGATCGGAGGCCGAAAACTGGCAGATTTTCTATCGCTTATTGGACTATCAAGACGCAGAAATTGCTCAATTCCTATCCAACCATCAGCTAGAGCATGAAAAATAGGTGGAAAAGCATATCTTAATCGACCGGTTTGGTGGTCGGAGGAGGGAGAAACCGCCGGCGAAAACTCTGTCAAAAACGGGTAAAAAACCAGTCGGATTTTCGCGTTTTCCGGCCAGATCAGGTGGTTTCAGCGGCTGAGATTGGTCGGGATAGAAAGAGGGAAGTGAGCTTGACATTTTGGTACCAATATCATGAAATTTGGTGCCGGTGGAGGAGATGGCGGAGGAAACACTGTTCGGATGAACAGTAACAGGGGGCTGTTTCTGCGCAGGGAGAGGGAGAGAGAGAGAGAGAGAGAGAAATGGGTTTTCTGATCTTTATTTAAAATCCCATTTTGAAATAATTACGATTATGCCACTGACGGTATTTTGATCGTAACTTTCTCGTTACAACTCCGATTCAAGCCCACTACGTGTCTACGAACTCATCTCGGTACGATCTACGTAAAAATACAAACTGCTGCCCCCAATTCCTTCCGGAAATAAAATGACCAAATTACCCCTACTCCGAGGGCAAAATTGTAAATTCATAAATCTTGAAATTAATTAATTCACTATTCCTTTAATTTGGGTCGGGATGTTACATTATTTTTCATATGTAATTTTATTTTGAATATGTCAATTTAAATTAAAGTAATTAAAAAAAATAAAATCATACAATTAAATTAAATTTAAAAAGTAAAAATTTGAAAAAATTAATATAATGAAATTGATATAAGAGAAATAATAAAACAAAATATCAAAAGTCTTGCGCGACAAAATATTTCGTCGCGCAAACTATTAAACTAGTTTATTTTAATTTAAAAAATTTTAAAAACAAAATTTTTAAAAAATTGAATATTACGTCGCGCAAAGATTTGCACGACATAAAATAGATGACAGTTCTTTCAAAAAAACCGTCGTCTATTATATGTAAAGACGACGGTTTTGAGCAAAAGCGTCGTCTTTACATATAATAGACGACGGGGATTTACCGTCGTGGTTTTATGCATCAAAAGATGTCGGTCAATTTCATGACGGTTGAAAAATCGAATACATGACGGTGGATTACCGTCGTCTATCGCAATTTTTGTAGTAGTGACTTCAACAACTCCTTCAAAACATCCAACATAGAGGGTCGGGCTCCTGGGTTCCTCTTGAGGATGCTAGGGAGGCGTACTGTCCTTTAATAGAAGGGTCCATAAACTGCTTGAGCTTCGACTTTTGAAAATTTTGCAACACCAAAAGGATCAATTCTTTTATTCTTCAAACCCTTAAACCTAATACTTTATACCCACCTGATTGCGAGGATTGTCATGGTTGGCCTTTAAATACTCAAATGTAGCAATTGGACCGCTGCCTTCAAAATTGTCTACATCCATACATCTCAGCTCTCGTTAGCGTTCGGCTGGTCATTAACTGGAGCAGCACAACATCCATCCCTTATATGTCTCCCTCAGGAGACTATTGAACTGTAAAATAGTATAAAATAATTAAAATTCCATTATAGTGCATGCATATAGATATTAATTTGAAAATAAACATAAATTACTTACCAGTACTAGCGTTGGATAAACTTTTAAATTACTTACCAGCACTCAATAGTAAAAAAAAACCTTTGCACGACCAACTTTTGTGCGACGAAAAAAAATTTGTCGCGCAAAGTAAAGCCAAAACTTCATCGCTAAAAGTCTTACGCGACTAAATTTTGCGCAACGAAACACAATCATCGCCCAAAGTCACTTTGCGCGACTAAATTTTGCGCAATGAAACACAATCGTCGCCCAAAGTCACTTTGCGCAACAAATCTTTGAGCGACGACAAAACCGTTGCGCAGAGTCTTTACAAAAATAAATAAAATTAAAAATTTATTTTTAAAAATCTTTGCATGACTTTGCGTGACCAATTACTAAACTTCGTTGCACAAAGTACTGCGCTACCAAGAGTGGTTCGTCGCGCAAAGTCTTTACAAAAATAAATAAAATAAATAAAATATTTTTTAAAATCTTTGCATGACGTAATCCAAATATTTCGTCGCCTAAACCAATTTATTTTTGTTTTTTTTATTTTGTATGCATAACACTTAAGAAATTAACGGTATATATATTTATTAAGTAGCTTTAAATTTATTATTTTAGTTTGGATCGGATTTTTGTTAGGAAAATATATTATTGTAGTTCGGATTGAGTTTTTGTTAGAAAATATATATTTTAAATTGATGATCGAATTAATTCATTGTATTCATATAGGGTCAAGGAGTGTAGCTATAAAAAAATCATCAAAATCAGAGTTTAAATAACCGTTAAATTGTGATTTTTCGTTTATAACCGTCGAAATGTTTTGCCCCGTTACTTGATCTCTGAATGTTTATTTTTTCCGATTTTTGGCGTATATGATCTCGAAGTATAAACAAACAAGTTTGACGGTTGGATCGTTGAAACTAGTTTCGTAGAATGCGCATGCCATCAAAATAATATATTCACTAACAATTAAGAGTTTATTTATACTTTTATTAAATATAACATAAGAATTTGTGGTATCCACTAGTGTAAATATTTTAAATTGACGATCGAATGCAGTCATTGTATTCATATAGGGTCAAGGAGTGTAGCTGTAAAAAATCATCAAAATCAGAGTTGAAATAACCGTTAAATCTTGATTTTTTGTTTATAACCGTCGAAATGTTTTGTCCCGTTACTTGATCTCTAAATGTTTTTTTTTTCCGATTTTTGGTGTATATGATCTCGAAGTATAAACAAACAAGTTTGACGGTTGGATCGTTGAATCTAGTTTTGTAGAATGCATATGCCATGAAAATAATATATTCACTAACAATTAAGAGTTTATTTATACTTTTATTAAATATGACATAAGATTTTGTGGTATCCACTAGTGTAAATATTTTAAATTGACGATTGAATGCAGTCATTGTATTCATATAGGATCAAGGAGTGTAGCTGTAAAAAATCATCAAAATCAGAGTTGAAATAACCGTTAAATCTTGATTTTTCTTTTATAACCGTCAAAATGTTTTGTCCCATTACTTGATCTCTTAATGTTTATTTTTTCCAACTTTTGGCGTATATGATCTCAAAGTATAAACAAACAAGTTTGACGGTTGGATCGTTGAGTAGCTTTAAATTTGTTTATTTTGTACGTATAACACTTAAGAAATTGAATAGTATATATATTTATTAGTAGCTTTAAATTTTTTTTTAAGACTTTGTGCGACCAATATAATATTATGTTACTATTTTACTCAAGATTGCACCCATGTGCAATGTTGCTTTTGGCTATTTATTTTGGTAGGTGGTTGATTGGGAGACATTGGGAAAGCAAAGACTGGCTGCACATCCATTTGGTGCTTTGACATTGATGATGCCGTCCTAGGGAGATTTTTTTTCCACCAGCCATTTATTGTGGCTTCCTTAGGCATGTGGCTGCATCTTTAGTAAGTAAATGAGCATCCTATCTCCAAAAATTCCAGGGCTCTCCATCGCAGCAAATCGTTTCAGTATTATGGTTCTCCTTCTCAACCATAGTGTTTGCTCACAGTAAGTGCTCTGTCTCAAGCCTTTTTATTTGTACTACTTTCCCTGCCAAGACAATGTTTAACTCAATTTTTTAATCAGATCTTGTTTATTATAAAGTTGTTGATAACTCAAATCTAGATTGCTCATATACTGTCAATTTCAAATAGATTTCTAAAGTTGAGCATCTTTTTTTGATAAATAATAAATCTCATCAGTTTCTCATTCATAATTAATGTAAGAGAAATGAGCAATGATACTTTTCTTTTTCTTTTGCTTGATTTGAAATTTCTTTTACAGATTGACATATGTCGAAATGCTGAAATGTTGTTGTACATGTTGCAGGGGAGAAGTTGTTAAACAATTTGGCAAAGTTTGTAGTGATCATATGGGTTTATGTTGTGCTTATATTGACATCCAGTTACACTGCCACTTAGCATCAATGATGACAGTTAAACAGATACAATATAACCCAGAAGCAAAGTACATAGGTTTCCATGGTGTATTGGCCCCAGGAACTTTAGAGAATAACTATGTAAAATCCGAAGGTTCTACGTACAATTCGGTTGAAGAATTTAACGATGCTTTATCAAGAGGAAGTAAGAATGGTGGTGCTACTGCTGTCATTGACGAAATTCCTTACATAAAGTCCTTCCTGGCAAAGTATTCTGATAGTTACTCTATGATTAAACCCAAGCCTATTACCAATGGTTTTGGCTTTGTGAGTAATAACCTTTCTAAACTTTGCATATGCATTTCATATAAATAAGTAAATAGATATACATATGCGACACGTTACACAATAGCGATTTAAAACATTGTATATCATTCTTGTGTAATTTACATTCTGAATCACATATGCACAATGTATACTTGTGTATGTATTTACGAATGCTAAATTTGATTAATAAAAAACAAGAGCCAATTCTTCTACTTCAGAAATTTATCAATCTTGGGGGCTTATTGGTTCGGTTAAAGCCCCTAAGCTTACATGCTCTCTCTTTTTCAGGCAATCTAATAACAGAAATTATGTTTATGAGCCGCGTGGCATTGCAAATCAACTCAGCGAGAATCAACCTTCACTTTGTTTGTGTCGACCATGAGAAACGAAATTTACTGAGATACTGGTGCATGCTCACACAAGACAAGCACTGATCAGGCTGAAAATGCTCCAGAGAGTTTGAATCATGAAGCCTTCCTTGAATCAGAGGATTGGCGACCTTAAGTCTTAAATAAAAATTTACTTGCCAAAGGTAATAACTTTCTGTTATGAATTTGCTGCTACTCTTCAGGGTGTACTAGCCACATGGTTTAGTAAGTCAGGGCCGAGGCTTATAAAAACTTATTGTACACGCTTTATATGAATTTTTCATAACGCATGCAACACGCTTGAAAGAATATTCAATTTGCATTTATCACCTGTCATATTCTAGCTATATCACCACTTGGTCAACCTATTCTCGTTGCTTTCTGGAATTTCCTAATAACTGGAATTTCCTCCTTATACAGCATTTTATTTAACTAATATAAATTAATGTTCTCGGGCGAGCTAGCGCTAATTAATTAACATATGAAGAAGCATTATATATATGCAGGATGATACTGATCAAGTGTTAAACCAAACAGTAGAGAAACAGAAATTAAGTTGGTCTCCTGTGTATATGGAGTTTCAAGGGAAGAAGCAAACCATCCTCTGCCTGTCCTTTGTGACCTTGTTTAGCCTTCTAGGTCTCTTGTGTGCTGAAATTGATGGCAGTCCCAATATTGTTGTGGAAGAGGTTCATGTTGGTGTGATTCTTGATATGGGGTCAAGGGAAGGAAAGATTATTCTCAGCTGCATTTCAACAGCCCTGTCTGATTTCTACCATCTGCATAATAACTACAGCACAAGAGTAATTCTGCACACCAGAGATTCCAAAGGAAAACCTCTACATGCTCTATCAGCTGGTAAGCCACATACTAATATTTTAGTTTTTGTACTATAAAATTAATTTTCTTTCTAGACTTTGTTATAATAAATATAATTAAAAAAAATATATAAGAAACTATCATTATATAATTTTATCTTAAACTCTAGTCGCGATCTTCAACCAAATGCAGCTCTAAATCTTTTGGATAAGATCAAAGTGGAAGCAATAATTGGTGCACAAACAAGAATGGAAGCAAACCTATTGGCAGAGTTAGGAGAAGAAGCTAAAGTCCCTGTATTGTCACTTTCTGGACTTCGTACTAGTCCTTTCGGTGCTCCTAGCGAATATCCCTTCTTTGTTGAGATCACACAAGATGAAACTTCTCAAGTTACGGCAATCAGTGGCCTTATTGAAATGTTCAAATGGAGGGATGTCATCCTTCTATATGAGAACACAGATTATGGGAGAGACATCATTCCATTTTTTATCAACACCTTTGAAGAAGCAAATGTGACTATTGTATATAAAAGTTGCATTGCTGCCTCCTCAGCAGATGAAGAGATCATTGAAGAGCTCCGCAACCTCACGAAGTTGAAGACGACGGTATTTGTGGTGCATGTATCACATTTTCTTGTTCCTCGCCTTTTCTTGAATGCAAAAAAGTCAGGCCTACTGAGTGAAGGGTATTCTTGGATCATGACATCAACTAGCATGAATTTCTTGCATTCTTCCATGGACCCATCTGTAATTGAGTCAACCCAAGGAGTGCTTGGTTTGAAGTCTTATACTCCAGCATCAACCCGCCTCCACAATCTTACTTCAAGATTGAGGAGGATATTTTACATGCAGGATCCTAACATAGAAGTAAGTGCGGTAACTCCAGATGGAATTTGGGCATATGATGCAACTTGGGCTCTAGCTGAAGCAGTTGAGAGGACCTGGACTTCTACAGGATTGAACCTAGTGAATTTAAACAATATTACATCCTCCAAACATGGACTTCTGCTTCTTCAAGAGATATTGCAAACAAGGTTTAAGGGTTTAAGCGGTGAAGAAATTCAATATCCAAATGGGAAGCTAGTTTCAAGTGCATTTGAGATTGTGAATGTCATAGGAAAAGGGGAAAGAAGGGTTGGATTTTGGCCATGTGAAGAAAAACACACAAGAGATTCCTACCCACTTAATAACAGAAGAAATTTACTTTCCACCAACGATCTCGAAACAATCATATGGCCTGGAGGATCATCAACCATCCCAAGCGGTTCAAAGATGCAATTGATGAGTACTAGTTCTGAAATAAAACTAAGAGTTGGCGTTCCAGTGAAAACAGGGTTCAACGAACTTGTGCTTATGAACCATGATACTCAAACCAATCGAACATATTTCACAGGCTTCTGCATAGACGTATTCGAGGCTGCAATTAGAGCATTGCCGTATGAAGTAAATTATGACTTTGTTCCATTTGAGATTGGCATTAATGCAAGTTACAATGATCTTGTTTACCAAGTTTTTAACCAGGTATGCTTAATTTGAAATTACAAATTTATATCAAGTGGAATATAAATATTATGTTGGATAAATACATCTTTAATTGTATGCTAGTAACTTGTAATGCAAAAATAGATTTGCATCTTTAATTATATTACATTTTAATGATTTAATCTTTCTAATTTTTAATTTTTCGTTTTCCTGCCACACTTTTGCATATTAACTAGACATTCGACGCTGTTGTTGGGGATACCACGATCACATCGGAGAGATCTCAGAATGTTTGTTTTACAACACCATATACTGACTTAGGTGTGGGGATGCTAGTATCAAATGAAAAAGAAGACATGTGGATTTTCTTGAGACCTCTTTCGGCAGATCTGTGGATCACAAGTGCGGGTTTCTTTATCTTGACCGGTTTTGTTGTGTGGGTAATTGAGCGTCCTGTCAACCCAGAATTCCAAGGCACACCTTCGCAGCAAATCGGAAGCATATTATGGTTTGCCTTCTCAACCCTTGTGTTTGCTCATAGTAAGTGCACTATATCTCACTACTTCTTTCAATTATTCAAGCTTACTGCTAATTAGTCAATGCACATCTTAATAGTTTTCAGTCTCTATGAAACAACCCTTGTGTTTTCTGATTAATTAACACAGATATGAGAAATAGTAGCATTATTAATTATATTATTCTGACTGAATTCTCTTAATTCAAAATGATTCCTTGTTCACTTGTAGTCACTCAAATTCCCTTACTTATATCCATTCAGATGAAAGAACGAACTCAAATTACGAATATAGATGCTGTAGTTATTTGCTTGTAGTGATCACCTGGAAATGAAATTTTGTCTTTTTGATGCAGGAGAGAAGTTGTTAAACAATTTAGCAAAGTTTGTAGTGATCATATGGGTGTTTGCTGTGCTTATATTGACTTCCAGTTACACAGCAACTCTGACATCAATTATGACAGTTAACCAAATACAATTAAACTGAAGAGGAAACTATATAGGTTACCATGCAGGTTCATTAATCCGTCAGCGAGTGGTAGATAACTTGAATTTCAAAGGTCTTAAACCCTATAATTCGATTGAAGAATATGCTCTCGCTTTATCAAGAGGAAGTAAGCATGGTGGTGTCTCTGCTATCGTTGACGAGGTTCCATACATTAAGATCTTCCTTGCACACTATCCTACTGGCTACTCCATGATTAAACCCGAATCTAGCACCAATGGTTTTGGCTTTGTGAGTAACCTCCCTTAAATTAAGTTATGCATTAATCATATGTTGTATTTCCGCTAAAACTAGCATCGATTAAGTGCATGTACTTAAGCTTAAATCAAATCTAATATGTTACATATGTCAAATGTGGCAACTTGGAAAATTGACGTGAAAAGAGCATGCATGCTAGGGTTAAACCGATAATTTAGGTCGGTCGGAAATGGCATGCACATGCAAAGCACATTATCTTTATGATTATGTCCATCCATTTAATTACACATATGCATTGCTGATTACTTCGTTGTTCATCTTTTTTTGTATATGTAGGTTTTCCCTAAAGGTTCGAAATTGGTCCATGATATGTCTATGCAAATTCAACAGATGAGAGAAGAGGGAAAGCTTATAGAGATGGAGACGGTCTGGTTTCATAAGAGAACAATTCTCATGTTTGACAACACAACGAGTGATCCCAATACTCTAAACTTCCAAACCTTTCGTGGTTTATTTCTCGTTACTGGGGTTTCTTCAGCTTTTGCTCTTTTCATATTCATAATATTCCCACTCAAAGAAAAATGGTATGCCGTGAAGAAATTCATATTTAGATATCGGGTTCGAGAAAAGCTGCAGCGTGTAAGGAAGTTCTTCTCTCACAACGTTTCCAATGAAAACAAAGAAAACCAGTATACAGATAGTGCATGAAGCTAAGTATTAAGGTATGTAGAACTAGATATCGTGAAAACCAGTATACCCCATTGTAGTCGCTGAGGTTGCACGGGAGCTGTGTGAAATCGTGATTTTGCAATGCTAAGGTTGTGTTTTATTAGATATATTGTACAAACAGATCAAGTTGTTTAGCTGATGATTAGAATTAGTGTGCCACGTGTCTGTAATTAGTTATGTTAAACACGTGAGGACACGTGAAGATTGTTAAGGGTTGTTAGCTCAGATGCTTAACCATTAAGCAAAGCCTAAGTATAAAGGCTCTACTGTACGTGTATAGTGGTAATGAGAAACTCTCTTTCTTAATTACAGATTTCCTCTTTCTTCTATATTTTCCTGAATACTTAGCAAAAGTCACTTTAAGCAATATACTCGCTTCTCTTTTCTTACGTTTAGGAGTGACATGCAGTTTATTCTTTAGTCTCTTTTTTTTTCCGAAAGCAAAACCTATATTATTGACATAATAATCAAAAGAAATAAGGAAAAGATTCATACATAACCCAAGCAAGTGCTAGGTCGTCTATGAGATTTCAGAAGACCAGTGCGAAATTAAAAAGGAAATCGTCTTTAAATTCCAAATTTATACTAGACACTAATGTAAATTGGTGAAGATCACGTGTGATTAAAAGTTGGAGCACCCCATGCATTATTTGCTTATTCTCTTATCCCAATATGAATAATAACCCAGAATCTGTCATGCTTATCGTAAGAGACAAAAATAATATCCTCTATCAATCTCCCTATAAAGGGCACTATAGTAATTCCAAAGGTACAGCTATCCTAATAAGTCAGGGGTGCTTCCACCAATACGTGGTCTACCCATTAAAATGCCAACCAAGTTTTAAACTATTAAAATTTTAGTGATTTCTTTAAGCACAGGTTTATTGATTTTGTAAAACATAATTGGATGTAGAAATGGTTTTCAATTTGTTTAATTTTTTTAAGCACCATGGTCAAAGATCCAAACCATTTGTCTTTAAGTCTACATTCATAGATCATCCTTACAAGAAATTAGACAAATCGCAAACTGATTTCCAATTGTGTCCTACAAAATCAATGAACACAGTGCTTCAAGTAAGTACTAAAATTTCAATAATTTAATTAAATGGTAAAATGATATCAGATTCAAATGATTTTTTTTTGTAGAGATGATCTTTGAATGAGTATCTACAAAATAGACGGTTTGGATTAGTGAAATACAATATGGAGTGGGCTCTACAAAGGTGTCCCTCAAATAAGCTAATTTGAGAGATCCCTCACTCTCTATGTATATATATTTAAAAAAAGAAAAAGAAAATAAGCTTATTAAAACAAAGAAGAACAAAACAAGAGCACATGAGTTGATAAACTTGTTATAAAGAAGAAAAAGAGGAGAGTAAATTATTTGGGCTGTGGAAATTCTTTTGGGGTTTGCCAAATGGTCTTGATTTGATGTTGTGTGGTGAAGGATTTGAAAGGATTGGTGGCTTAGTAGCCAAAGTTGGTCTGTACAGAGACGACATCGAATTAGTCGCTGCCCAGAGTTTCAATATTAGTCTATTTCAGTTTCAACCTTGTATAACCAATCCATGGTTTAATAGATTTGATTTCTCTGATATTTATTTCCTTGAAAAGTTGATTATATTTTGATATATTTCTGAAAGGTTTGAGAATTTAATTTATCCAGTTAACATCTCGATCGTCTCCAAGCAAGAGGAGAGAGATGGATGTCATGAAGTTGTAAATTGTTGGTTACTGTATTATCTCCAACCTTTGTAATCTGGGTCTTATGTTTCTTAAGACTGGATTCCTCCCTTTTGGTACCAAAGGGGAATCTGTAGTCTTGTTGGTACAAGTAATTTAAATCATGTTGCTGCCTTCCTCTCTGGTACAATATAAAGCTCTGTTTAATGTCTTTTTCAATGTTTTTAAGGATGATGAGTGACTCTAATGTGGAGACATTAAATGGAAAGTTTTTAATATTTGTTTGTCTTTTGGTAGACATTAATTGAGTTTGCTCTTAGATGAATGCGTTTTGGAAACTAATGTTTCCTTTTTCTCCACTAGTGTTTTAGTGGCTGAGGCTTTAATGCCTATTAGCTTTCATTTAGACATTGTTTAAAACACGTTTTGGTATAATATACTTTGTGTGATGCGGTGGTTGTAGGTCTTTATGAAGGCAGGGTTTGGAAAATCAGCATTGAGCTTCCCGTCCCGATGCTATACTTATAAATCTCCTTACTAATGGCTTCATGAACAAGATTTTCCACCCCAATGTTGATGAGCTGTGAGTATTCTGCAGTTTAAAAAAGCAAAATCACCTCTCATTACATCCAATTAGAATTATCTTCCTAGGATATTTTGAGTTCTAATTGTTACTAGCAGCCGGCACATTGGGTCAAATAAAGGCACAAGTATTAAGTTTACTTAGAATGGTGTAATACTACTGCTGATTATCAAATGCTTTGAATAAGTTTGTGGAATTGACAACGTACTTTCTTTTGTGGTGACAAGCTCTCTCTCCCTCTCTCTCTCTCTCTCTCTCTCTCGAGATATATAGTTGCAGTTTAGTTAGGGACTTGAAATTGTTATTACTAACTTCATTGCATCTACAAATTCGTTTCAGATGTGTATTCAAAACCAACAATGAAGAATGGTTTAAATCAACAAAACCAAAGCTAGGGCCTGATGCATCAAATTGTGTTCGTGCAGCAATTGACTCTACACATGAAAACATGAAAACCCTATATAAAGTAAGGACTGAGATGAGAGGTGCCCTTCAAATTCTCTTAAAGGTATCCCAACTCCATCAAATTGTTTTATTCGTTTAATATTTTATAGATTTATCCACTTCATTGGTGTTAAGATCTAATAAAGTGACTCCCAAAAAATAAATTTTGGTAAGGTTAGAAACGTTTTAAATGTCATTACATTGTAACTGCATAACATGCTTTCATCTTTCTTAGTGTACTCTCTGTGTATAGAGATATTCCTTTGGTACTGTTGTTTGTTTTCCTTTTCTGTAAATATGTTTGACTTACAGGTGTTGCTCATCATTGTTGGAGTAATTTTCAGGGGTCTGCTTAGTTAATGCTGTTATTTTTCTGTTTTAGTTTTAGTTTTTCTGCTGTGGCCATCATATCCACCTATGTTTCTTCTTGTCTTATGCAATAAATTTTCTTTCTGCTAAAAAAATGTTGGAGTAGTTTTTGTATAATGAGAAATTTAAACTAAAATGAAAGTGCTTTTTGTGGCCATAACTGAAAGGAAGGTACTTATAAAATGATGTTCCATCACCTAGCAATGGGTTGAACGTTTAAAGAAAATTTCTCAAAGGTAAAGGGTAGTCAATAATACAACTCCTAGGCATTCAATGTGTGTGTGTGTGGAGTGAGCTGGAAAATTATCTCTGATAAGTTGATCATTTAAAGCATGTGTGGGTTTTAGGGATGAGAAATATTAAGTCTGGCTGAATAAAGGGAAGGTATAAATGTTTTTTTGTTGTTGGTAATTTAAGAATGTATCTTGGATACTCTTAGTCTCTATCCTATATTGCTTGGGTTGGGGAATTGGAGATACCTATAGTTAAAACCTGGTTCCCTGACTAATCACTTTAGTAAAATGACAATCTTATTACAATTATAGAAGTCAGCTAAGTTTGTTCCTTTGGTTTATTGACAGGACCCGCCCCGAATTCCTCGAAACCCGAGACGAATCCTATGGAAATTCCGACATCACCCCGATGTCAGGCCCACTCACTGAAACTATAACCTCTTTTCCCAAAAAGATATAGGGCACGAGACTTTCCACCGAAAATTCGGCAGAATCTCCCCTGTAAATTGAACATTCCCCAAATTTCAACCTGCACCAAATTCCCATTTAACAACACCAACCAGCAGCATGCACAATATAATCTCAGGTAATACATCTAATTGGCCTCCGGCCTTCAAATAATTCAAAACAGCACCAACAAAGTTCTTAAGTCAATTAATACATAAGCCATGTAATTAATGACCTCAAACAACTTTACAAATACCACAGAAATCATTAAACCGGATTCAAATCCAACAATCACATCGAAAACCCGATCGCACATTCAGAATCGATCAAACCTTTTAAACGCAATAATATTCCGCGGCTGCACCTGGTGAGACCCCAGGCTGCCTACGTACCCTTGGACAAGGGATCAAGCCACACGTAGTTCTCATATCAATGGTCACAACTCCGATTCCGATAAAACAAAATGAACCCCTTCTCAATCTCTTTCTTCATATCAGTTCAAACCCCATAACCATATCCTATCCAAGGCGTATGGTGCCAAACAACACTGCCCATATCCAGGGCTTATACGTTCATACATGTACGAGCTCACAAATCTCAAACCAGAAACAAAACCACATATACATATGTGCAAAATAATAACACCCACCTCTCACCATCATCAAGTACCAGGGGAAACAATCCAACAGGGGATTGTTGACTAGCTCACACTTATCCGGCCCTCAAACGTCCATGTGGCTAGGGATGAGTCGTCCAACTGGGGGACTGACACTCTAACCCAGCACGTACGGACGAATCCTCAAGACTCGTACGCCTGGAACCGTCCTACGCGCGCAGACTACCCAATCAAGGGTCTACAGCGACACCCCGTTAAGGTATGCCCCGGGTTCCGTCATATCCAGATCATATCACAATTTCCATAGATCAGTATCCAAGGGGAGGTACATATGCTGATGCACATCATGTACTGGGGGAAACAATCCAACAGGGGATTGTTGACTAGCTCACACTTATCCGGCCCTCAAACGTCCATGTGGCTAGGGATGAGTCGTCCAACTGGGGGACTGACACTCTAACCCAGCACGTACGGACGAATCCTCAAGACCCGTACGCCTGGAATCGTCCTACGCGCGCAGACTACCCAATCAAGGGTCTACAGCGACACCCCGTTAAGGTATGCCCCGGGTTCCGTCATATCCAGACCATATCCACAATTTTCCCGGCATCCCACAATTCCAGGATCCGTAACCAATAAGGCCCACACGTCCGAAACCCGGCACGTGTGAATAGTATATCCAAACCATATCCACTGTTTCCAAATATCATCATCCAAGGGGGAAGGTACGTATGATGGTGGAGTTCGTAATCCTATTATAAATATTATAAAAAATAATATTTCATTCCTTAATTCAATTTTACCAAGGCATCGTATTAAGAAGACATCCGAAGGGCCTAGACAAACTCCGACGAGCCTGGGCAAAATAAAATAATCTCAAACATAAAACCCACAACCGGGGAGGTACCTAAAGTAGTGCTCAAAACACTCAAATTAACATTCTAAAAACCCCACACAAAATCAACAAAGATACCACTTTCTCAATTATTATATATAAACTCAAGACACTCGAATATGTCAAACCCACAAATATTGCAACTACTTTACAAAATAAAGAATTCAACTATTAAATATAACAAGCATTTAAATAAACATTTAAACAATATGCACAAACTTCCCATCACAAAACCTTACAAATAAACTCTTAGACCCTCATAAACAACATAAATCAAATAACGGTCAAGACTCGTCCAAAAGGGTCGTTCTAATAATCTTCGAAGAGTAAACTACCTCGGAAGACTTACGGTCAACCGAGGGTCAAACCTTCCAATTTGGCCAACCGGGCCCGTGGGCCCCACAACCTCTGTTTTACGATCCGAAAGTTCTTAAGGGTTCCACAAGGTCTAGGATATGCGTCCTACAAGTCTGGTTCAGATCGGACGGTCGGATCGCTCACGATCAGACGGTTATCACAAAACACAAACTTTAACTTATTGAATCGGAACATCCGGGGCTCCGATTCACGTTCCGTAAAATCCTACACGATCCTAGGAATACCTAGATCAACATATATTAATTGAGAAGCAATCCAACGGTTCTAACATATTGAACCCGGAAATCACACAATATGTAAAATCCGTTCGGGGTTCAAACGTTATCCGAATTGAGATCCGTAAAATCCTACGCGCTCGTGACAACCAGGGGATCGCATTGGGACAAAATGCCCCTCTGATACAGTGCCTACGCGCCGCCCCACGCGCTGGCAGCGCGTGGGTGTCCAAAGCGATATTGCATCGCCGGAAAATCTCAAAATCTCGGGCCAAGACTCCTACCCTAGGTAATACACCTAATTTGGAGCCACTTTTGTTCTTGGACAAATCCCAAATTATCGACGGAAGTGGCTGAAAACGGAGGTCGAAACCGGCAGATTTTTCAATCGCTTGCTTAACTATCATAACGCAGAAATTTCACAATTCCTACCCAACCATCAGCTAGAGCATGCAAAATAGGTGGAAAAGCATACCTTGATCGCAAGATTTGGTTGCCGGAATCACCCGAACGAGCTCCGTGAAGTTTTGGGTAAAACCGGCGACTTTTCTCGATATTCCGGCGAGCACAGGTGGTTGTGGCGGCTGAGAAGGGTCGGGATGGGTAGGCGACGTCACGCTGGTTCTTTTGGTACCGGTGCCACCCAAAATGGTGGCCGGATGTGACGTTGGTGGCCCAAAAACCCTCCGAATGAATAGTAACAGCGAAAGGGGAGGGGGGTTTTCTGCGCGCAGGGAGGAGAGAGAGAGAGAGAGAAATTCTGAGATTTTATTAAAATTCTATTCTCTTTATTTACGATTTTGCCACTGGGGGTATTTTAACCATATCTTTTTCGTTACAACTCCGAATCGAGCTCACCGCATGTCTACGGACTCGTCTCAGTATGACCTACATAAAAATACCAGCCACTGCCCCAAAATCCTTTCGGATTAAATGACCATTTTGCCCCTACCCCGAGGGCAAAATTGAAAATTCATATTTAAATAAATTAAATAATTTGGTGGCTAAAATAATTTAGGGTCGGGGTGTTACATTTATTCAGTTTGTGTTTATGGCGTTTCTTTTGTGGTCAAATAGTAATCCCTTTGCAAGTGATTAGAATCAAAATGAAATATATTTGGATAAGATTTGCGTTTGTGGAGTTTGATGTTAATTTTGCAAGTCTTGTAGAAGGACCTGATGTTGCTGATATTGTTACAGGGGAAAGGAATACAACAACTTGGAAAATGTGCAAGAAGGCAGAGCTAAGTCAACCCAAGAACAAATTGATGAAGTTTATATCAAATTAGTAGAATTTGTGAACTCCTTTATTTCTAATTATAGGTAGGAAGTATGAATGTAATAGAATAAAGATTGGTTGACTATGTAATAACTATTGAATCTTCAAGTTTTATGAAAGAAATAATTTTTGATTGTATGTATTTGTTAATAACAGTCCCGATCTCTTGGACCAAAGGGGTCCAAGAGATTTGTGGTCACTCACCGTTGGATGTAAATTCAACGATTCACTCACTCTTGCACTCCTTTTAAATTTTTTTTTTGAACCATTGGATTAATATCCAACGGTAGGTGACCACAATTTCTTGGACTCCTGTGGTCCAAGAGATCAAGATTGTTGTTAATCAGTCCCAATCTCTTGGACCACAGGGGTCCAAGAGATTTGTGGTCACTCACCGTTGGATGTAAATTCAACGATTCACTCACTCTTACACTCCTTTTAAAATTTTTTTTTGAACCATTGGATTAATATCCAACGGTAGGTGACCACAATTTCTTGGACTCCTGTGGTCCAAGAGATCAGGATTGTTGTTAATCAGTCCCGATCTCTTGGACCACAGGGGTCCAAGAGATTTGTGGTCACTCACCGTTGGATGTAAATTCAACGATTCACTCACTCTTGCACTCCTTTTAAATTTTTTTTTTGAACCATTGGATTAATATCCAACGGTAGGTGACCACAATTTCTTGGACCCCTGTGGTCCAAGAGATCAGGATTGTTATTAATATATGGGTCTTTTCCAAGTTGGCTTTTATCGTTGGAACTTGGATCGGACAGAGACTTCTAAATCGCGTTCCATAAAATATCATCTCTGCGTGTACTTCATTTAAAAATTGGCTATCTGTTCTTGACTGGTTTACGAACCTGAAATTTCGATATTTTTTATAACTTGATTTTTTTTTTTCCTATGCTTTCGTATTAGACTGCAATTTGAGACCACATGCCTAAGATATTATTTATCTAATATGTTAGTTTGTGACTATGACTAAATATGTAACCATGTGGCTAGTACACCCTGAAGAGTAGCAGCAAATTCATAACAGAATGTTACTACGTACCTTTGGCAGCAAGTAAATTTTTATTTAAGACTTAAGGTCGCCAATCCTCTGATTCAAGGAAGGCTTCATGATTCAAACTCTCTGGAGTATTTTCAGCCTGATCAGTGCTTGTCTTGTGTGACCATGCACCAGTATCTCAGTAAATTTCGTTTCTCATGGTCGACACAAACAAAGTGAAGGTTGATTCTCGCCGAGTTGATTTGCAATGCCACGCGGCTCATAAACATAATCTATTATTACATTGCCTGAAAAAGAGAGAGCATGTGACCGAACCAATAAGCCCCAAGATTGATAAATTTCTGAAGTAGAAGAATTGGCTCTTGTTTTTTATTAATCAAATTTAGCATTCATAAATACATACACAAGCATACATTGAGCATATATGTGATTCAGAATGTAAATTACACAAGAATGATATACAATGTTTTAAATCGCTATTGTGTAACGTGTCGCATATGTATATCTATTTACTTATTTATATGAATGAATATGCAAAGTTTAGAAAGGTTACTCACAAAGCCAAAACCATTGGTAATAGGCTTGGGTTTAATCATAGAGTAACTAGCAGAATATTGTCTTGGCAGGGAAACTAGCTAGTACAAATAAAAAGGCTTGAGACAGAGCACTTACTGTTCGGATACCTTTAAAAGAATGTAATTTATTATCGTAACAATCCTCTAGATAGCGAGACAATCCTCCAAATTGTCCTTTTTGTACGTACACGAGACTTCATTAATTTACTCTGCATATCTTCTTCTTTATAACAAGTTTATCAACTCATGTGCTCTTGCTCTGTTCTTCTTTCTTTTAACAAGCTTATCTTCCTTTTTTTTTAATTGCTGCAGACAATGAGTTTACATCGAAATCACAAATATATGTGCTGATGATGGTCATGAGTGTAAGTCGAACGACGAGTGCATCGATTATCATCGTTATAGAAACAAGCTAAAACGATGGTGTGCTATTGAAGTCTTAAAGAAAGGTTTTTCGTCGTATCAACGTATTTAGTCTCAACTTATGTACTGTGAACAGGGGTTGGTGTACTAAACTTTTAAGGTTATTCAACACTAGTACTGGTAACTAATTTATCTTAATTTTCAAATTAATAGCTATATGTATGCACTATAATGGAATATTAATTGTTTTATACTATTTAACAGTTCAACGGTCTCCTAAGGTAGACATATATGGGATGGGTGTTGTGTTGCTCCAGTTACTGACCAGCCGGATGCTAACGAGACTTGAGATAGATATAAATAATCTTGAAGGCAACGGTCCTATTTGGCTATCTGTTAAGATATTATTTATCTAATATGTTAGCTTGTGACTAAATATGTAGCCCCTGTCCCCCAAGTCCCCGGCTTTATATGAATTTGTCATAACGCATGCAAGACGCTTGAAAGAATATTCAATTTGAATTTGTCAACTATCATATTCTAGCTATATCACCATTCACAAAGTCTTGGTCAACCTATTCACGTTGCTTTCTGGAATTTCCTAATAACTGGAATTTCTTATATCTTGCAGTCTTGATAGTTTTCCTCCTTATACAGCATTTTATTTAACTAATATAAATTAATGTTCTCGGGCGAGCTAGCGCTAATTAATTAACATATGAAGAAGCATTATATATATGCAGGATGATACTGATCAAGTGTTAAACCAAACAGTAGAGAAGCAGAAATTAAGTTGGTCTCTTGTGTATATGGGGTTTCAAGGGAAGAAGCAAACCATCCTCTGCCTGTCCTTTGTGACCTTGTTCAGCCTTCTAGGTCTCTTGTGTGCTGAAATTGATGGCAGTCCCAATATTGTTGTGAAAGAGGTTCATGTTGGTGTGATTCTTGATATGGGGTCAAGGGAAGGAAAGATTATTCTCAGCTGCATTTCAACAGCCCTGTCTGATTTCTACCATCTGCATAATAACTACAGCACAAAAGTAATTCTGCACACCAGAGATTCCAAAGGAAAAGCTCTACATGCTCTATCAGCTGGTAAGCCACATACTAATATTTTAGTTTTTGTACTATAAAATTAATTTTCTTTCTAGACTTTGTTATAATGAATATAATAAAAAAATATATATAAGAAACTATCATTATATAATTTTATCTTAAACTCTAGTCGCGATCTTCAATCAAATGCAGCTCTAAATCTTTTGGATAAGATCAAAGTGGAAGCAATAATTGGTGCACAAACAAGAATGGAAGCAAACCTATTGGCAGAGTTAGGAGAAGATTCTAAAGTCCCTGTATTGTCACTTTCTGGACTTCGTACTAGTCCTTTCGGTGCTCCTGGCGAATATCCCTTCTTTGTTGAGATCACACAAGATGAAACTTCTCAAGTTAAGGCAACCAGTGGCGTTATTGAAATGTTCAAATGGAGGGATGTCATCCTTCTATATGAGAACACAGATTATGGGAGAGACATCATTCCCATTTTTATCAACTCCTTTGAAGAAGCAAATGTGACTATTGTATATAAATTTTGCATTGCTGCCTCCTCAGCAGATGAACAGATCATTGAAGAGCTCCGCAACCTCACGAAGTTGAAGACGACAGTATTTGTGGTGCATGTATCACATTTTCTTGTTCCTCGCCTTTTCTTGAATGCAAAAAAGTTAGGCCTACTGAGTGAAGGGTATGCTTGGATCATGACATCAACTAGCATGAATTTCTTGCATTCTTCCATGAACCCATCTGTAATTGAGTCAACGCAAGGAGTGCTCGGTTTGAAGTCTTATACTCCAGCATCAACCCGCCTCCACAATCTTACTTCAGGATTGAGGAGGATATTTTACATGCAGGATCCTAACATAGAAGTAAGTACGGTGACCCCAGATGGAATTTGGGCATATGATGCAACTTGGGCTCTAGCTGAAGCATTTGAGAGGACCTGGACTTCTACAGGATTGAACCTAGTGAATTTAAACAATATTACATCCTCCAAACATGGACTTCTGCTTCTTCAAGAGATATTGCAAACAAGGTTTAAGGGTTTAAGCGGTGAAGAAATTCAATATCCAAATGGGAAGCTAGTTTCAAGTGCATTTGAGATTGTGAATGTCATAGGAAAAGGGGAAAGAAGGGTTGGATTTTGGCCATGTGAAGAAAAACACACAAGAGATTCCTACCCACTTAATAACAGAAGAAATTTACTTTCCACCAACGATCTCGAAACAATCATATGGCCTGGAGGATCATCAACCATCCCAAAAGGTTCAAAGATGCAATTGAGTACTAGTTCTGAAATAAAACTAAGAGTTGGCGTTCCAGTGAGAATAGGATTCAACGAACTTGTGCTTATGAACCATGATAATCAAACCAATCGAACATATTTCACAGGCTTCTGCATAGACGTATTCGAGGCTGCAATTAGAGCATTGCCGTATGAAGTAAATTATGACTTTGTTCCATTTGAGATTGGCACTAATGCAAGTTACAATGATCTTGTTTACCAAGTTTTTAACCAGGTATGCTTAATTTGAAATTACAAATTTATATCAAGTGGAATATAAATATTATGTTGGATAAATACATCTTTAATTGTATGCTAGTAACTTGTAATGCAAAAATAGATTTGTATCTCATTATATTACATTTTAATGATTTAATCTTTCTAATTTTTAATTTTTCGTTTTCCTGCCACACTTTTGCATATTAACTAGACATTTGACGCTGTTGTTGGGGATACCACGATCACATCGGAGAGATCTCAGAATGTTTGTTTTACAACACCATATACTGACTTAGGTGTGGGGATGCTAGTATCAAATGAAAAAGAAGACATGTGGATTTTCTTGAGACCTCTTTCGGCAGATCTGTGGATCACAAGTGCGGGTTTCTTTATCTTGACCGGTTTTGTTGTGTGGGTAATTGAGCGTCCTGTCAACCCAGAATTCCAAGGCACACCTTCGCAGCAAATCGGAACCATATTATGGTTTGCCTTCTCAACCCTTGTGTTTGCTCATAGTAAGTGCACTATATCTCACTACGTCTTTCAATTATTCAAGCTTACTGCTAAGTCAATGCACATCTCAAGAGACAACCCTTGTGTTTTCTGATTAATTAACACAGATATGAGAAATAGTAGCATTGTTAATTATATTTTTCTGACTGAATTCTCTTAATTCGAAATGATTCCTTGTTCACTTTTAGTCACTCAAATTCCCTTACTTATATCCATTCAGATGAAAGAAGGAACTCAAATTACGAATATAGATGCTTTAGTTGACGATCAGTCTTGATTTTGTTGCAGGGGAGAAGTTGTTAAACAATTTAGCAAAGTTTGTAGTGATCATATGGGTGTTTGCTGTGCTTATATTGACTTCCAGTTACACAGCAACTCTGACATCAATTATGACAGTTGACCAAATACAATTAAACTCTAGAGGAAACTATATAGGTTACCAATCAGGTTCACCTACCCAAGGAGTAGTAAAGAACTTGAATTTCAAAGGTCCTACACCCCTTAATTCGGTTGAAGAATATGCTGACGCTTTATCAAGAGGAAGTAAGCATGGTGGTGTCTCTGCTATCGTTGACGAGGTTCCATACATTAAGATCTTCCTTGCACACTATCCTACTGGCTACTCCATGATTAAACCCGAATCTAGCACCAATGGTTTTGGCTTTGTGAGTAACCTCCCTTAAATTAAGTTATGCATTAATCATGATATTTTGGCCACATAACATCTTAACATTTAAGTGCACGTACTTTACTTAAGCTTAAATCAAATCTATAATATGTTACATATGTCAAATGTGGCTAGATGGAAAATTGACGTGAAAAGAGCATGCATGCTAGGGTTAAACCGATAATTTAGGTCGGTTGGAAATTGCATGCACATGCTAAGGACATTTTCTTTATGATTATGTCCATCCATTTAATTACACATATGCATTGCAAATCAAAACTATATGGAGAAAAGCAGAAAATCGGAAAGTAAGCATGCTGATTACTTCGTTGTTCATCTCTTTTTGTATATTTAGGTTTTCCCTAAAGGTTCGAAATTGGTCCATGATATGTCAATGCAAATTCAACAAATGAGAGAAGAGGGAAAGCTTATAGAGATGGAGAAGATCTGGTTTCATAAGAGAACAATTCTCATGTTTGACAACACAACGAGTGATCCCAATACTCTAAACTTCCATACCTTTCGTGGTTTATTTCTCGTTACTGGGGTTTCTTCAGCTTTTGCTCTTTTCATATTTATAATATTCCCACTCAAAGAAAAATGGTATGCCGTGAAGAAATTCAGATTTAGATATCGGGTTCGAGAAAAGCTGCAGCGTGTAAGGAAGTTCTTCTCTCACAAAGTTTCCAATGAAAACGAAGAAAACCAGTAGACAGATAGTGCATGAAGCTAAGTATTAAGGTGTGTAGAACTAGATATTGCTCCCCATTATCAAGAGCCTATTGACTTACAGTCTAAAATGTTTCTTATACATTTTTTTCAACGGGTGGACTAACTATATTTATTAGCTAAAAATCTAATGATCATTTTATATATATATATATATATATACAATTTCTAGTCTTTGTAGAAATAAAACATTAAATCATATAAACCATGC
The DNA here is from genome assembly GCA_005406145.1 of Prunus yedoensis. NCBI lineage: Eukaryota > Viridiplantae > Streptophyta > Magnoliopsida > Rosales > Rosaceae > Prunus > Prunus yedoensis. Next base: position 76,470 of record BJCG01000257.1, read on the forward strand.
TAATTTATAGCTCAATTGACTAATTTTCAATAATTAAAAAAAATTCTTTCGATACAGGCGATATTGGGGGAAGAAAAATTGAGCCTTAGACAAGGGTAAATGGTCTTAACTATTTGAGCTACAAGCTCCTTGGAATTTCCAATAAGCTTTAACTTAAGACAAATACATATTAAACGCAACCAAAAACCATATATTATCAAAATGAAAATATGTTCAACAACATAATTGAAATTGTACTTATTTTAATGTGTATTTTTATTGTTGCCATGCAACTAAATTAATAAAGAATTGAATTTTTTGGACTTTAATAAGTTAATGCATACTAGAGTATATTTGAAAGAAATGTTTAATATTTTTTTATCTCAAACACCTCATTGGGCTATAGTGTAGCCCTTGTGGTAGTTCCGCCCAGGTCCTTGTGACAGGACCCGCCCCGAAATTCCTCGGAACCCGAGACGAATCCTGTGGAAATTCCGACATCTTACCGACGTCGGGCCCACTTACTAAAAACCGAGACTTTCTGCCGAAAATTCGGCAAAATCTCCCCTGTAAATTGAGCATCCCCAAAAATTTCAACATGCATAAAACACATTTTTAAAACACCAACTGGCAACATGCACAAGTTAACAACATGCAATCACATAATAGGCCTCCGGCCTTCAGATAATTCAAAACCAAACTATTCATGATCTCAAACAATTATACGATCACTCCCAAAAATCATTAAACCGGATTCAAATCCATTAACCCCAACAAAAATCCAATCACACATTCAGAATCGATCAAACCCTTTAAACGCAATAATATTCCGCGGCTGCACCTGATGAGACCCCAAGCTGCCTACGTACCCTTGAATAAGGGATCAAGCCAAACGTAGTTCTCATCTCAAAAGTCACTACTCTGTTAATAAACAATTATTTACCACCGAACCAACTATACATTTCAGATCTATCACAAATTCCAAAACTGACAAAAACACAATGAACCCATTCTCAATCTCTTTCTTTATATCAATTCAAACCCCACGACCATACCCTATTCAAGGCGTATGTACAATGAACACATTATCAAATTATTCCTTTTATAACAGTTCAATCCCGCAACCATACCCTATCCAAGGCGTATGGTGCCAAACAACACTGCCCAAATCCAGGGCTTATACGTTTATACATGTACAAGCTCACAAATCTCAAACCAGAATCAAAACCACATATACACATATGTAATATAATAACACCCACCTCTCACCATCATCATGTACCAGGGAGAACAATCCAACCGGGGATTGTTGACTAGCTCATAAGTATCCGGCCTCAAACGCCCATGTGGCTAGGGACGAGCCGTCCAACTGGGGGACTAACTCTCAGCCAGCACGTACGGACGAAGAATCAAGACCCGTACGCCTGAAAACAGTCCTACGCACGCAGACTACCCAATTAAGGGTCTACAGCGACACCCCGTTAAGGTATGCCCCGGGTTCCGTCATATCCAAACCATATCCACAATTTCCATGTATCAGTATCCAAGGGGAGGTACATGTAATGTTGTACATCATGTACTAGGGGAAACAATCCAACAGGGTATTGTTGACTAACTCACAATTATCAGCCCTCAAACGGACTATGTGGCTAGGGACGAGTCGTCCAACTGGGGGACCAACTCTCAGCCAGCACGTACGGACGAAGAATCAAGACCCGTACGCCTGAAAACAGCCCTACGCGCACAAACTATCCAATTAAGGGTCTACAGTGACACCCCGTTAAGGTATGCCCCGGGTTCCGTCATATCCAAATATCACACCTTTCCATAATCCATTCATAAATCCAGGGGGAGGTACGTATGATGGTGGAGTTCATAATCCTTTATGTAAATATTATAAAATAATATTCTCTTCCTTAATCCAATTTTTCCCACAATACCTATTTATAGCATAGGCAAATAAACTCTCAAGCATAGAACCCATAACCGGGGAGGTACCTAAGATAGTGCTTTATCAAATATTATATATATAAACTCAAAACACTCGAATATATCAAATCCACAAATGTATCACAAATACTTTACAGAAATTAAACATTCAACTATTAAATATAAAAAGAATTTAAATAAATCATTAATTTCAACAACATGAGATTTATATCACAAAACCATAAAAACAATCTCATAAATCCACAAAATCAACATAAACCAAATGACGGTCAAGACTCGTCCAAAAGGGTCGTTATAGTACTCCTCGAAGAGTGGAACTACCTCGGAGACTCACGGTCAATCGAAGGTCAAACTGCCCAAACTTGGTCAACCGGGCCCGCGAGGCCCACAACCTCCGTTTTATGATCCGAAAGTTCCTATGGGTTCCACAAGGTCTAGGATACACGTCCTGCATGTTTGGTCTGGATTGGACGGTTAGATCACTCGCGATCGCGCAATCGGACGGTTATCGTAAAACACAAACTTTAACTATTTAAATCGGAACATCCGGAGCTCCGATTCTCGATCCGCGAATTCCTACACGATCCTAGGAATACCTAAATCAACATATATTAAATGGGAAGAGATCCAACGGTTCTAACGTATCGAACCCGGAAATCACACAATATGTAAAATCCGTTCGGGGTTCAAACGTTATCCGAATTGAGATCCGTAAAATTCTATGCGCTCGGGACAACCAGGAGATCATTTTAGGACAAAAAATGTCTCTCTGCTACAGTGCCCACGCGCCGCCACACGCGCCGGCAGCGGTGGGTGTCCAAAGCGATAACCACTCGCCGGAAAAACTTAACATCTTGACTCCAAACTCCTACCCTAGGTAATACACCTAATTTGGAGTCACTTTTGTTCTTGGGCTAAGGCCAAAAAGTGGCCGGAAGTGGCCGGAAATTCAACCCGAAGTCCGGCCGACTTTGAATTCAAAAATTGAACTGTAAACTCTCAAAATTTCTGAAATCCTATCCAACAGGCAGCTAGAGCACGAAGAGTAGATAGATTTTCATACCTTACTCGTCGAATTTGGTTGAGAAACGAGGGAGAACGAGCCGTTGGAAAATCTGTCAAAACCACCCAATTTTCTGGGTTTTCCGGCGGCTGGAGCTGCTGGCGACGGAGGAGGAGGACTGGGGTTCGACGGCGGGGATGCGCCGGTCATTTTGGGTCCGGTCCCGGCCGGGGTGGAGGCCGGTGGTGGCGGCGGCGAAGGTGAACAGCCGCTGTGCTGTTCACAGGGGGGGGGGAGGATCGCGACAGGAGCCAGAGAGAGAGGGAAGAAGAAGAAGAAAAAGAAAATAAAAGCCCGACTGTAGCAGTACTGTTGCTACAGTAACAATTTTGTTAAAAAAATTCCATATACATCCCTTTCGTTTTCAGACTTTTTCTCTTTCGTTACAATTCGGAATTGAGCATGCCGCATGTCTACGAACTCGTATCGACGAGCTCTACGCAACGATACCACTCATTTTCCCAAAATCCTTCCGGATTAAAAAATGACCAAAATACCCCTATCCCCAAGGATAAAACTGTAATTTCTTAATCAAATTAATTAAATAATTACTTGGATATAAAAATTAGGGTTGGGGTGTTACACCTTGAGCACTACGATTTCATCATCAGATATGAGAGCGGTATCTATACAAGGGAGGGCAAACAGTCATCTTCTTCTTCAACGTGGGTGGCTTGAGGGAATTTGTGGTTGTTAGGAAGATTTGGAAGAGGAGGGTTGTGTTGGGAGGAAGAAAAATTTAGACAAATCACAAATCGTTTCAATATCCAATTGTGTCATACAAAATCAATGAAGACGGTGCTTCAAGAAAGTACTAAAATTTCAATAATTCAATTAAGTGGTCAAATGATATCGGATTCAAGTGATTTTTTGTAAAGATAATCTTTGAATGAGTATCTACAAAATAGATGGTTTGGATTAGTGAAGTACAATACGGAGTGGACCCTACAAGGGTGTCCCTCAAATAAACTAATTTGAGGGATCCCTCAATAGATGCTATATATATTAAAACGAAGAAAAACAAAACAACATGAGTTATAAACTCGTTATAAAGAAGAAAAATAGGTACAAAACGACAAAACGACAAAACGAAAATTTAGAGGCCTGTTATAGAAAGTACGATACTAAATTATGTTCTTTTAAAGGTATCCGAACAATAGGTACTTATGTTAATAAAGTACTGTGTGAAAACAACACACCTAGAATGAAACATTTGGATAACCGTGGAACTAGCAGACTTCTTTGAATCTTCTCTGAGAATATAAAGTACTTTAAAAAAATAAGTGGGGGAAGTAACCCAGAAACTTGTGATTTGTCAATAACAAATTGGGCTCTTGGGTAGGAAAACAAAAATTCAAAGAAGAAGAAAATATTCATATGAATGAGCAAGTTGTAAGCACACTCGGTTCACACATGAAGCATTTGAAGCCAAATAGTATTTGGTATTAACTCAAATCACTCAAGTTTTTACTACCATCTTAATCATGTCCAACTCCTTCAAAACCTCCCGCCTATATATGTTGCATGGACACGGCAATAAGGTGGAGTGTCGCCGTGTACTGGGACACTCGGACGCTCGGACACTCGGACATGGCATGGACACGCATTGGACACGGTCAATGGACACTTTCAAGACACTCCCCGTACACGTGTCAAACTATGGTCAAGACACGGCTCGGAAATTCTTGAAAAAAATTCTGAGTTGCAGAGGAGGCTTTGTGTGTAGAAATCAACGCGTGTGCTGCTGCTTCTTTTTCTTTTAAACGGTCGGCCTTACTTGCTTGATTTGCAGACGGCGTCTACCTTGTTGCAGAGGTGCTGTGTTAGTGCGAGGAAGAAGATGATGATTTCTGACTTTTTTTTGTTTCCTCAAAACACCAGTGTGTTCTGAGCTGACCCATAACAAAGAAGAAGGAAGAATGATGTCATTGTCATGTGGGTAAAGCCAGAGTTTTTATCAAAAATAGCCAAAATTTACCCCATACTTTCATTAATGTCAGTTTTTATAAAAACTTTCAAAAATAGCCAAAAACTAACTTAAATAGACTCAAATGCCCTCAAAATTAAAAAAAATTTGCATCTAAGAGTTAAAATCGATTCAGACTATTTGCTTGTGGTTCAAAGAGAGAGAGAGAGAGAGAGAGAGAGAGAGAGATAGAAATGGTTCGTTGTTTGAAAGGAGGAGAAAGGGGAGGAATGACTCTCTCATATCACCATCCCCTTTCCCCACCCTCCCGGACCTGACTTCAGCTTCCCCTTCCCAAAAGCCGTTTTCAATCATCTGAAATTCAATTCACCAACTATAAATGAAATTCAGTTCAACTATAATAAAACAGATTGATAATTATATTACTGGGAGAAGAAAACAATGTAGCAAAAAATAAGTATACAAAGTATATATAAAAGATTTTTTTTTTTTTTTGGGTCCAACTCTGTCTTTCATTAAAGAGAAGACACTAAGACGGAAGCAAGCCAAACCCATATTCAAAAACTGAACTTCCTCAGAAGAACAAGAGACCAAGATTACAGATAATTTGAGAATGGTATGGTTATTTCGTTCTTCTTCTTCTTCTTTTTAAATTTTTTTTAATTCTTCAAGTAATATAATTCTCTTTCTTTGTTATTGCTGGTAAATTGAATTTCAAATTATTGAGAATAGCTTTTTGGGTACTTTATTACATAGGATTTTTCTGATTAAACAATTGTTAATTATATATTATTGATTGCTTTTCGGGTCCTTTGTGTTCTTATGCCCTCTGGTGCTAATTGATATACGTTCTTATACTCATGTATCGTAGGCTCATAGTGCTGGAGAGAAGTTGTTGCGTTTCAACTACTTAGTTGTTCTCTATTTTTGATGTTCCTGATTTTCATTTATTATAAGGGAGTTTCACTAAAATACCCAAAATGGGAGCTGAAATTATAAAAATACCCAACACCCAAAACATTTTATAAACATACCCAAAACCCATCATTACACACACTCAAAACCCATTTATAAACACACCCAAAAAATATACAATTGTTGATTGTGGGGTTGATTTTGGGTATGTTTATATGTATAAATAGTGCTTGGGTATTTTTATAAATACATATTTAGAATTGGGTTATGCAGTAGTTTTTCTCGTTTAATGTGGTGTTGATAAATTATATTCTAATAATGAATTCAGGCTTCACTCCTTTAATTTGTTTTTAATTTTGAGGGCATTTGAGTCTATTTAAGTTAGTTTTTGGCTATTTTTGAAAGTTTTTATAAAAACTGACATTTATGAAAGTAGGGGGTAAATTTTGGCTATTTTTGATAAAAACTTGTAAAGCCAACTAAGTTTAGGTGAAATGCGCGTTTGGTTTTTAAGTTTTTTGGTCAAACACGTTTGATATCATTTTGGTTAAAAACAAATAGCAACTTAATGGGCTAAGGCCTGGTTTCATGATAATGGTTAATGGGTAAATCATTTAAAAAGTTTCTCCTATGGGCCAAATAATGTGTTAATTTAATAATTTTTTTAAAAAAGGAAGATAAGTTTGTTAAAAGAAAGAAGAACAGAGCAAGAGTACATGAGTCGATAAACTTGTTTATAAAGAAGAAGATATGCAGAGTAAATTAATGAAGAAGAAGATTGTTTACAAAAAGGACAATTTGGAGGATTGTCTCGCTATCATGCTACGAATATTTTTTGACAAATTTCGACCATCTAGAGGATTGTTACGCTAATAAATTACGTTCTTTTAAAGGTATCTGAACAGTAAGTGCTCTGTCTCAAGCCTTTTTTATTTGTACTAGCTAGTTTCCATGCCAAGAAAATATTTAACTCAATTTTGTTTATTTATCAGATCTTTTTTATTATAAAGTTGTTGATAACTCAAATCTAGATTGCTCATATACTGTCAATTTCAAATAGATTTCTAAAGTTGAGCATCTTTTTATGATAAATAATAAATCTCTTCAGTTTCTCATTCATAATTAATGTAAGAGAAATGAGCAATGATACTTTTCTTTTTCTTTTGCTTGATTTTAAATTTCTTTTAATTAATGTCGAAATGCTGAAATGTTGTTGTACATGTTGCAGGGGAGAAGTTGTTAAACAATTTGGCAAAGTTTGTAGTGATCGTATGGGTTTTTGATGTGCTTATATTGACATCCAGTGACACTGCCACTTAGCATCAATGATGACAGTTAAACAGATACAATATAACCCAGAAGCAAAGTACATAGGTTTCCATGGTGTATTGGCCCCAGGAACTTTAGAGAACTATGTGAAATCCGAAGGTTCTACGTACAATTCGGTTGAAGAAATTAACGATGCTTTATCAAGAGGAAGTAAGAATGGTGGTGCTACTGCTGTCATTGACGAAATTCCTTACATAAAGTACTTCCTGGCAAAGTATTCTGCTAGTTACTCTATGATTAAACCCAAGCCTATTACCAATGGTTTTGGCTTTGTGAGTAATAACCTTTCTAAACTTTGCATATGCATTTCATATAAATAAGTAAATAGATATACATATGCGACACGTTACACAATAGCGATTTAAAACATTGTATATCATTCTTGTGTAATTTACATTCTGAATCACATATGCACAATGTATACTTGTGTATGTATTTACGAATGCTAAATTTGATTAATAAAAAACAAGAGCCAATTCTTCTACTTCAGAAATTTATCAATCTTGGGGGCTTATTGGTTCGGTTAAAGCCCCTTAGCTTACATGCTCTCTCTTTTTCAGGCAATCTAATAACAGAAATTATGTTTATGAGCCGCGTGGCATTGCAAATCAACTCGGCGAGAATCAACCTTCACTTTGTTTGTGTCGACCATGAGAAACGAAATTTACTGAGATACTGGTGCATGCTCACACAAGACAAGCACTGATCAGGCTGAAAATACTCCACAGAGTTTGAATCATGAAGCCTTCCTTGAATCAGAGGATTGGCGACCTTAAGTCTTAAATAAAAATTTACTTGCTGCCAAAGGTAGTAACATTCTGTTATGAATTTGCTGCTACTCTTCAGGGTGTACTAGCCACATGGTTTAGTAAGTCAAGGCCGAGGCTTATAAAAACTTATTGTACCCGCTTTATATGAATTTGTCACAACGCATGCAACACGCTTGAAAGAATATTCAATTTGAATTTGTCAACTGTCATATTCTAGCTATATCACCATTCACAAAGTCTTGGTCAACCTATTCACGTTGCTTTCTGGAATTTCCTAATAACTGGAATTTCTTATATCTTACAGTCTTGATAGTTATAGTTTTCCTCCTTATAGCATTTTATTTAACTGATATAAATTAATGTTCTCGGGCGAGCTAGCGCTAATGAATTAACATATGAAGAAGCATTATGTATTATATATGCAGGATGAGGTGCAATTTGCTCAATTCTTCTACTTCAGAAATTTATCAATCTTGGAGCTTATTGGTTCGGTTAAAACTTAAAACTTTTCAATGTGAGGTCAAAGTCCCCTTAGCTTACAAGCTCTCTCTTTTTCAGGGCAATCTAATAATAGATTACGTTTATGAGACGCGTGGCATTGCAAATCAACTTGGCGAGAGTCAACCTTCACTTTGTTAGTGTTGTAAACCGCATATCCTTCTTGTATCGAGTATATCCTGGACTTGGGTCAAGACGTGGGCCTCAACCAGCTCTCTTGGGCCGAGATGCTTCCCATAGAAGGCCTACACACTTAGAACAGTTATCAGAATAGGAGTGAACTGGGGTTGGACCCAGTTGAACCCCCTCCGATGGTGAAGTCAGGTATGGTTATATGGAGAAGAGAATGGATGTAGGGTTTTCCTAATAAGAGTGTCCAGAGATAGGTGAGGGGTATTTATAGGGGGGAGAAGGAGAGACCAATATATTTATGTGGCGAAGTGACAGGCGAATAAGGATGTGAGGTACATTAAATGATCCCTCTCCATCACCAGCCTGTTCACTCGGAGATTTAAAGGGTAAGGCGACACTTGATCGAGGATGGGACGTGCATTAACTAACTCTTCTCGCTTGCCAGGCTGTTTATCACAGGGGCAGAGTGATCGACTCAACAGGAGTCTGGTCGGGTCTGCTGGTCATTAATGCACCTCTGATTGATGGTGCTACTGCTGTCATTGACGAAATTCCTTACATAACTACAAAAGCTATTGACTTCTAAACCGCGTTCCATAAAATATCATCTCTGCGTGTACTTCATTTAAAAATTGGCTATCTGTTCTTGACTGGTTTACCTATGCTTGACTTTTTATAACTTGATTTTTTTTCCCTATGCTTTCGTATTAGACTGCAATTTGAAATCACATGCCTAAGATATTATTTATCTAATATGTTAGCTTGTGACTAAATATGTAGCCCCTGCCCTCCTCTGCTTAGTAAGTCAAGGCCGAGGCTTATAAAAACTTATTGTACCCGCTTTATATGAATTTGTCATAACGCATGCAAGACGCTTGGAAGAATATTCAATTTGAATTTGTCAACTGTCATATTCTAGCAATATCACCATTCACAAAGTCTTGGTCAACCTACTCACGTTGCTTTCTGGAATTTCCTAATAACTTGAATTTCTTATATCTTGCACTCTTGATAGTGATAGTTTTCCTAATAACTGCATTTTATTTAACTAATATAAATTAATGTTCTCGGGCGAGCTAGCGCTAATTAAGTAACATATGAAGAAGCATTATATATATGCAGGATGATACTGATCAAGTGTTAAACCAAACAGTAGAGAAGCAGAAATTAAGTTGGTCTCCTGTGTATATGGAGTTTCAAGGGAAGAAGCAAACCATCCTCTGCCTGTCCTTTGTGACCTTGTTTAGCCTTCTAGGTCTCTTGTGTGCTGAAATTGATGGCAGTCCCAATATTGTTGTGGAAGAGGTTCATGTTGGTGTGATTCTTGATATGGGGTCAAGGGAGGGAAAGATTATTCTCAGCTGCATTTCAACAGCCCTGTCTGATTTCTACCATCTGCATAATAACTACAGCACAAGAGTAATTCTGCACACCAGAGATTCCAAAGGAAAACCTCTACATGCTCTATCAGCTGGTAAGCCACATATTAATATTTTAGTTTGTTTTTGTACCATCAAATTAATTTTCTTTCTAGACTTTGTTATAATGGTTATAATAATAAAAAATGATAAGAAACTATCATTATATAATTTTATCTTAACTCTAGTCGCGATCTTCAACCAAATGCAGCTCTAAATCTTTTGGATAAGATCAAAGTGGAAGCAATAATTGGTGCACAAACAAGAATGGAAGCAAACCTATTGGCAGAGTTAGGAGAAGAAGCTAAAGTCCCTGTATTGTCACTTTCTGGACTTCGTACTAGTCCTTTCGGTGCTCCTGGCGAATATCCCTTCTTTGTTGAGATCACACAAGATGAAACTTCTCAAGTTACGGCAATCAGTGGCCTTATTGAAATGTTCAAATGGAGGGATGTCATCCTTCTATATGAAAACACAGATTATGGGCGAGACATCATTCCATTTTTAATCAACTCCCTTGAAGAAGCAAATGTGACTATTGTATATAAAAGTTGCATTGCTGCCTCCTCAGCAGATGAACAGATCATTGAAGAGCTCCGCAACCTCACGAAGTTGAAGACGACAGTTTTTGTGGTGCATACATCACATTTTCTTGTTCCTCGCCTTTTTTTTAATGCAAAAAAGTTAGGCCTAATGAGTGAAGGGTATGCTTGGATTATGACATCAACTAGCATGAATTTCTTGCATTCTTCCATGGACTCATCTGTAATTGAGTCAACGCAAGGAGTGCTCGGTTTGAAGTCTTATACTCCAGCATCAACCCGCCTCCACAATCTTACTTCAGGATTGAGGAGGATATTTTACATGCAGGATCCTAACATAGAAGTAAGTACGGTAACCCCAGATGGAATTTGGGCATATGATGCAACTTGGGCTCTAGCTGAAGCAGTTGAGAGGACCTGGACTTCTACAGGATTGAACCTAGTGAATTTAAACAATATTACATCCTCCGAACATGGACTTTTGCTTCTTCAAGAGATATTGCAAACAAGGTTTAAGGGTTTAAGCGGTGAAGAAATTCAATATCCAAATGGGAAGCTAGTTTCAAGTGCATTTGAGATTGTGAATGTCATAGGAAAAGGGGAAAGAAGGGTTGGATTTTGGCCATGTGAAGAAAAACACACAAGAGATTCCCACCCACTTAATAACAGAAGAAATTTACTTTCCACCAACGATCTCGAAACAATCATATGGCCTGGAGGATCATCAACCATCCCAAAAGGTTCAAAGATGCTAGTGAGTAGATCTGAAAGAAAACTAAGAGTTGGCGTTCCAGTGAGAATAGGGTTCAACGAACTTGTGCATATGAACCATGATAATCAAACCAATCGAACAAATTTCACAGGCTTCTGCATCGACGTATTCGAGGCTGCAATTAGAGCATTGCCGTATGAAGTAAATTATGACTTCTTTCCACATCCGGTTGGCATTAATGAAAGTTACAATGATATTGTTCACCAAGTTTTTCTCCAGGTACGCTTAATTTGAAATTAAAAATTTATATCAGGTGGAATATAAATATTATGTTGGATAAATACATCTGTAATTGTATGCTAGTAACTTTTAATGCAAAAATAGATTTGTATCTCATTATATTATATTTTAATGATTTAATCTTTCTAATTTTTAATTTTTCGTTTTCCTGCCACACACTTTTGCATATTAACTAGACATTCGATGCTGTTGTTGGGGATACCACGATCACATCGGAGAGATCTCAGAATGTTTGTTTTACAATACCATATACTGACTTAGGTGTGGGGATGCTAGTATCAAATGAAAATGAAGACATGTGGTTTTTCTTGAAACCTCTTTCGGCAGATCTTTGGATCACAAGTGCGGGTTTCTTTATCTTGACCGGTTTCGTTGTGTGGGTAATTGAGCGTCCTGTCAACCCAGAATTCCAAGGCCCACCTTCGCAGCAAATCGGAACCATATTATGGTTTGCCTTCTCAACCATTGTGTTTGCTCATAGTAAGTGCACTATATCTCACTACTTCTTTCAATTATTCAAGTTTACTGCTAATTAGTTTTCAGTCTCTATGAAACAACCCTTGTGTTTTCTGATTAATCAACACAGATATGAGAAAGAGTAGCATTATGAATTATATTTTTCTGACTGAATTCTCTTAATTCAAAATGATTCCTTGTTCACTTTTAGTCACTCAAATTCCCTTACTTATATCATTCCGATGAAAGAACGAACTCAAATCACGAATATAGATGCTGTAGTTGACGATCAGTCTTGATTTTGCTGCAGGGGAGAAGTTGTTGAACAATTTAGCAAAGTTTGTAGTTATCATATGGGTGTTTGCTGTGCTTATATTGACTTCCAGTTACACAGCAACTCTGACATCAATAATGACAGTTAACCAAATACAATTACACTCAAGAGGAAATATAGGTTACCATTCATTAATCAGTCGACAAGCGGTAGGGAACTTGAATTTCAAAGGTCTTAAACCCTCCTATAAGACGGTTGAAGAATATGCTCTCGCTTTATCAAGAGGAAGTAAGCATGGTGGTGTCTCTGCTATCGTTGACGAGGTTCCATACATTAAGATCTTCCTTGCACACTATCCTACTGGCTACTCCATGATTAAAACCGAATCTCGCACCAATGGTTTTGGCTTTGTGAGTAACCTCCCTTAAATTAAGTTATGCATTAATCATATGTTGTATTTCTCTAAAATTAAGCATGACATTTTGGCCACATAACATTTATAGTTTCTGTAGTTTTTTATGATTTTCCAATTTGATCCTTGTATTTCTGATTCTGACAATTAAGTGCATGTACTTTAATTAAGCTTAAATCAAATCTAATATGTTACATATGTCAAATGTGGCTAGATGGAAAATTGACCTGAAAAGAGCTTTATGATTATGTCCATCCATTTAATTACACATATGCATTGCAAATCAAAACTATGTGGAGAAAAGCAGAAAATCAGGAAGGCATGCTGATTAGTTCTTTGTTCATCTTTTTTTTGTAAAAGCAGGTTTTCCCTAAAGGTTCGAAACTGGTCCATGATATATCAACGCAAATTCAACTAATGAGAGAAGAAGGAAAGCTTATAGAGATGGAGAAGGTATGGTTTAAGGGAACAATTCCCATGTTTGACAATACAACGAGTGATCCCAATACTCTAAACTTCCATACCTTTCGTGGTTTATTTCTCGTTATTGGGGTTTCTTCAGCTTTTGCTCTTTTCATATTCATAATATTCCCACTCAAAGAAAAATGGTATGCCGTGAAGAAATTCAGATTTAGATATCGGGTTCAAGAAAAGCTGCAGCGTGTAAGGAAATTCTTCTCTCACAAAGTTTCCAATGAAACAGGTAGTGCATGAAGCTAAGTATTAACTATGTAGAACTATATATTGCTCCCCATTGTAGTCGCTGAGGTTGTAAGGGAGCTGTGTGAAATCGTGATTTTGCAATGCTAAGGTTGTGTTTTCCGAAAGCACAACCTATATATTGTACATGTTAGAGATATATTACGTGTAGCCAAGTTGTCTTAAGCTGGTGTGCCAGCTGTCAATTAGTCACGTGAGTTTGTTATTAGTTTAGAGCCTAAGTCATTTGACAGCTCATATATTCAGTTAAAAAAAAGCTAAACTCTATAAATAGTGAGGCAGCTAATATTGTAAGGTTTAACAGAGAAAATCAATAAAGAAATTCCATAACCTTTTAGTTTCTTCTTCATTTCCTCTGTTCTTACTTGCTTGGTTATCATGGTATCAGAGCGGGTTGCCCACGTGTGAAAGCCCAATGGCCACACGTGCTCCATGTCACCCAAAATGTGTTGTCCACGTGATAGGCTTGAAAATTCGCCACACGTGCAGGGGCATGTGAGAATGTGAAGGTAAAAAGTCCCACATTGGAAAAGTTAGAAAACCTTGCAAGGGCTTATAAGGAGTTGGGCTACTCCCCCCATTGCCAATTGGTTTTGGGGTGGAACCTCAACTTCCTTCATGGTATCAGATAAGGCTTTTTTTAGTCTCTTACTTGCTACCTTATTTGATGATGCGATTGAGTATGTCATTGGTAGTAAGACCTCTGCTGAGGCTTGGACTCCCTTAATGTTCTTCCTCAAGACTATGACATGATTTGCACTGTGTTGCTTGCTCGTGATTCCACCATTGGTCTCAAAGATCTTCAAGCTTAGTTACTTAATGCAAAGAGACAAGCTGAAATTCGTATGCATGCTCTTTCTCATTCTATGAGTGCCATGATGGCTACACGTGCTTCGTCTCAACCTAATTCTAGTGGTTATAATTCGGGTTGTGCAAAACTCTTTTCTCAAGGTTCCAACTCAACTCAGGGTTCCAACTCCAGACCTTATAATGGTTACAATGGTCCCCAGTTTCGATCTTCTCCTTAGTCTGGCCAATTCAAGTCACCTGGATATCATGGTTCTCGATTTTATTTCGACAAGCCTGGTTCTAACTCTTCTGGTTTCAAGCAACCATGGAGTACATCTTCTGGTTCTAAGCCTCATGTTATCCCAAAATGTCAAATCTGTAGTAAGCGGGGTCACACTGCTGCCAATTGTTTCTATCGCAATACTGCTGATTCAGACTCTTCTCCTGTTATTCAGTGTCAGATTTGTGGTAAAAAAGGCCATGGTGCTCTTGATTGCTACCATCGAACTAATTTTGCATTTTAAGGACAACCAACATCAGCTTCTCTCCAGGCTATGATTGCTCACGCACAAGGGTTTGAGTCTCAAGACAATTGGATTGCAGACACAGGAGCAACTCATCACATGACACCAAATTTATCTGTGCTTGAGACTGCTACTCCATATGATCAAGATGACAAGATAATTGTTGGTAACGGGGAAGTTTTGCCTGTTCAACATGTTGGCCATGCCAATCTTCCTATCACTTCTTCTCAACAGATTGATTTGCTTTCTGTCTACAAGCTCTGTCAAGATAATAACTGCATGCTTACTTTTGATGATGTTGGTTATTGTGTGCAGGACAAGGCAACAAGGGCAGTTCTTCTCAAGGGAAGGAGTAGCAAAGGCCTTTATCATTTTCCTTAATCTCTACCATTCAGTTCTGTTTCTTCACCTATAGCCTTTCTTGGTCAGAAAATAAACCGCATCACGTGGCATCAACGCCTAGGCCATCCTACTAATGAAGTACTTGTGAAGATGTTGCACTCTTCTCAAATAGTATGTTCTCCCGATTCTTCATCCATTTGCTCAGCTTGCTTAGGTGGTAAAATGTCTAGGCTTCCTTTTCCAGTAAATTATGACAGAGTAGTACATCCCTTTCATAAAGTTCATAGTGATATTTGGGGACCATCTCCAGTTGTATCCATTGAGGGTTATAGATATTTTGTCCTGTTTGTTGATGACTGTACCAGATTTATCTGGATGTTTCCTCTTATCAATAAATCAAATGTTTACTCTACTTTTGTCAAGTTTCATGCCTTTATTTCTACCCAATTTTCTGCTTCTATTAAGATTTTGCAAACTGATGGGGGAGGAGAATATCAAAGTCATCTGTTTAAACAGTTTTTGACATCTAAAGGGATATTGCATAAGGTGTCTTGTGCTTACACTCCCCAACAAAATGGGTTAGTGGAAAGAAAAAATAGGCATATAATTGAGACTTCTGTTACCTTACTGACTGCAGCAGCGTTACCTCTTCAATTTTGGTCACATGCCTATCTGCATGCTAGTTTTTTGATCAATCGAATGCCTTCTAGGACTTTGGGATTTCGCTCACCTTATCAAAAATTGTTTCAGAAACCACCTGAGTTACAGTCCCTACGGGTTTTTGGGTCTGCTGTGTTTCCATATCTTAGACCTTATAATGATAACAAGTTGCAGCCTAGGACTTGTCAATGCATCTTTCTTGGATATGCTAATGGTTATAAGGGAGTTATTTGCTATAACAAAGATTCAGGGAGATTATTTTTGTCTAGGCATGTTGTTCATGATGAGACTGTGTTTCCTTTTAAGCTGATGCACTCAACCCGTACCTCAAGTTCTTCTCCAGTGCCTAGTTCTCCCTTGCTTCTTCCAGTCATTTTACCTTCAGCCTCTGCTCCACCCACAGCTTCTGCTAATATCCCACTTAGGTCATCTATACCACCATCTTTACATACATCTATGTAGGATTCTACTTCATCTGCTACTCCTCCTTTCCCTTCCACTATGTTGCTTGCCCTTACAGATGCACAATTACAAGTGATACTCCCTATGAGTTCTCCTTCTCCTCCTAATTACGGTCATCTACAGCAAGCTTCTCACTCTACTTCTGTAACTTCTCCATCAGAGATTTGGTTCAGAGTGTTCATCCTATGACAACTAGACTCAAGGATGGTACAATATCCAGAAGACATTACTCTAATGTTGCTCATTCCACACAGTTTGTTCATCCCTCATTCTCTGGTGTTACTTGTATTGCTTATATTACAGATACTAGTGAGCTTTCTCATTTTCGATTGGCTGCTTCTCAACCTCACTGGCAACAAGCTATGAAAGAGGAATTTGATGCTCTTACAGTTCAAGGCACTTGGGTTTTAGTGCCTCCTCCACCAAACAGAAAGTCAAGAAAAATCCAGATGGGTCTGTATCTAGATATAAAGCACGGTTGGTTGCTCAGGGTTTTAGTCAGGAACAAGGGTTGGATTACGATGAGACTTTTAGTCCTGTGGTTCGGCATACCACAGTCCGATTGGTGTTAGCCCTTGCTGCAACAAATCATTGGGAGCTACGTCAGTTAGACGTCAAAAATGCCTTTTTACAAGGTGATCTTCAAGAAGAAGTATATATGAAGCAGCCTCAAGGCTTTGAAGATGCTATACATCCTTCTCATGTCTGCAAGTTACTCAAGTCCTTGTATGGTCTTAAACAAGCTCCTTGAGCTTGGAATGCTAAGTTCACCAGTTATCTTCCTACTTTGGGTTTCACTATCTCTCACTCTGATTCAAGTCTATTTGTTAAGCATACAGGCACTGACATCATTCTTCTCCTTCTTTATGTGGATGACATTATCGTCACTGGTTCCTCCTCTACATTGGTTCAGTCTATTATTACAGATCTGGGTAAAGCTTTTGATATGAAAGACATGGGAAAACTTACCTTTTTTCTTGGCTTGGAGATTTCATATCTTTCAAATAGCAACACTACTACAAAATAGTTAAACCACGACACAAAGTAGACGATGGTGCATTTCAAAACCGTCGTTATGTTTTAAAAGACGACGGTGTTTTTAAAACCGTCATGATATATCATTTTATACACTACTAGCGTTAGATTGATTTTTAAAAGACGATGCTTGTCACCAACAAGCGTCGTCTTTTAAAACACGCTGAACAAAAAAATGCCACTTGATTTTTAAATTTTAAAAATCAAGTGTCCTTTTTTTGTAAAGACGACGTTTTTTTTTTTAAAGAACTGTCATCTATTATATGTAAAGATGACGGTTTTTAAAAAAGAACTGTCTTCTATTATATGTAAAGACGACGGTTTTTTGAAAGAACTGTCGTCTATTATATGGAAAGACGACGGTTTTTAAAAAAAAAACCATCGTCTATTATATGTAAAGGCGACGGTTTTTAAAAAAAAACTATTGTCTATTATATGGAAAGACGACGGTTTTTTTTTAAAAAAGCATCGTCTATTATATGTAAAGACGACTGTTTTTTTTTTAAAAAAAACTGTCGTCTATTATATGTAAAGACGACGGTTTTTTTGAAAGAATTGTCGTCTAATATATGTAAAGATGATGTTTTTTTTAAAAGCGTCGTCTTTGAAAATACGCTAAAAAAAGGCCGCTTAAGTGAATTCGCGCTTAACAAATTTTCAAATTTTCCCCCGTCTTTGAAAACCTTATCTCTCATTAATAAGCGTGGTCTTTTAAAACACGCTAAAAAAAGGCCGCTTAAGTGAATTCGCGCTCGACAAATTTTCATATTTTCCCCCGTCTCTGAAAACCTTATCTCTTCCTCCTTGAAACCCTCCTGAGCTCTCTAAAAAATTTCAGATTTATTAAAAACAACTTCGAAAAAATTACGGTTTTGCCACTGAGTCTATTTTGATCGTATCTTTTTCATTACAAATCCAATTCGAGCCCACTACGTGTCTACGGACTCATCTCGCTACAATCTACGTAAAAATACCACTTGCTGCCTCAAAATCCTTCTGGATTACAAAGTGACCAAAATATCCTTACTCCAAGGGCAAAATTGTAAATTTATATTTAAGCAAGACTAGTCTTATTTCAGGTTGGGATGTTACAGATGGTCTCCTTTAAGATTATCCAACCCTAAACCCTTAAATTAATTTAATTAATGACTAGTCTTATTTTGGGTCAGGATGTTACAGATGGTCTCCTTGAAGGGTGGAATCAATTTTTTCAACGGGTGGGCTAGCTATATTTATTAGCTACAAATTTAATGATCATCTTTTTTTCACATACAATTTCTAGTCTTTGTATAAATAAAACATTAAATCATATAAACCACGCTAGTTTAAAGCTCAATTGACTAATTTTCAATAATTAAAAAAAATTCTTTCGATACAGGCAATATTGGGGGAAAAAATAACCTTAGACAATGGTAAATGGTCTTAACTATTTGAGTTACAAGCTCCTTGGAATTTCCAATAAGCTTTAACTTAAGACAAATACATATTAAATGCAACCAAAAACCATATATTATCAAAAACTAGTGTACTTATTTTAATGTGTATTTTTATTGTTGCCATGCAACTAAATGAATAAAGAATTGAATTTTTTTGGACTTTAATAAGTTAATGCATACTAGGGTATATTTGAAAGAAAGCAAATATATATGTTTAATTTTTTTTATCCCAAAAACCTCACTGGGCTACAGTGTAGCCCTTGTGGTAGTTCCACCCATCTCCTTGAGCACTACCATTTCATCATCAGATATGAGAGCGGTATTTATACAAGGGAGGGCAAAGGGTCATCATCTTCTTCCACGTGGGTGGCTTGAGTGAATTTGTGGGCATTATAGGAAGATTCGGAAGAGGAGGGTTGTGTTGGGAGGAAGAAATGACATGACCAAAAAAAATTCAAAGAAGAAGAAGATATTCATATGACTCAGCCAGTTGTAGGCACAGTCGGTTCCCGCATGAAGCATTTGAACCCAAACAGTTTTTGTTATCAACTCAAATCACTCAAGTTTTTTATATCATCTTAATCATGTCCAACTCCTTCAAAACATCCAACATAAATACTTGAGCTTCGACTTCTGAAAATTTTGCAACACCAAAAGGATCAATTCTTTTATTCTTCAAACCCTTAAACCTAATACTATATACCCACCTGATTGCGAGGATTGTCATGGTTGGCCTTTAAATACTCAAATGTAGCAATTGGACCGCTGCCTTCAATTAAAACACAAAAACCATAGAATTGTTTTTGTAGTTTATTATTTGGGAATATTCAGTATTTGAATATGAACATTTTATATTGCAAATCATGAATTAAATTTAAAAATAAGTAAAGTATTTATGACAAAAAGAAGTAAAACATTTATGACTCTCCAAATTAGGGAGTATGGTAGGAGTTGAAATTTTTTAGAGAGCTCCTAAAATAATTTTTTTGTGTTTTTAGCTAAATTTTAGCTAAGAAATAGGGAGCATGATTGTAGATGCTCTAAGGCATGTGGCTGCTTCTTTAGTAAGTAAATGAGCATCCTATCTCCAAAAATTCCAGGGCTCTCCATCGCAGCAAATCGTTTCAGTATTATGGTTCTCCTTCTCAACCATTGTGTTTGCTCACAGTAAGTGCTCTGTCTCAAGCCTTTTTATTTGTACTAGTTTCCCTGCCAAGACAATGTTTAACTCAATTTTTTTAATCAGATCTTGTTTATTATAAAGTTGTTGATAACTCAAATCTAGATTGCTCATATACTGTCAATTTCAAATAGATTTCTAAAGTTGAGCATCTTTTTTTCGTAAATAATAAATCTCATCAGTTTCTCACTCATAATTAATGTAAGAGAAATGAGCAATGATACTTTCCTTTTTCTTTTGCTTGATTTTAAATTTCTTTTACAGATTGACATATGTCGAAATGCAGAAATGTTGTTGTACATGTTGCAGGGGAGAAGTTGTTAAACAATTTGGCAAAGTTTGTAGTGATCATATGGGTTTTTGTTGTGCTTATATTGACATCCAATTACACTGCCGCTTAGCATCAATGATGACAGTTAAAGATACAATATAACCCAGAAGCAAAGTACATAGGTTTCCATGGTGTATTGGCCCCAGGAACTGTAGAGAACTATGTGAAATCCGAAGGTCGTAAAACGTGTAAGAATGGTGGTGCTACTGCTGTCATTGACGAAATTCCTTACATAAAGTCCTTCCTGGCAAAGTATTCTGCTAGTTACTCTATGATTAAACCCAAGCCTATTACCAATGGTTTTGGTTTTGGCTTTCTAAACTTTGCATACGCATTCATATATAAATAAGTAAATAGATATACATATGCGAACACGTTACACAATAGCCATTTAAAACGTTGTATATAATTCTTGTGTAATTTACATTCTGAGTCACATATATGCTCAATGTATACTTGTGTATGTATTTACGAATGCTCAATTTGATTAATAAAAAAACAAGAGCCAATTCTTCTACTTCAAAAATTTATCAATCTTGGGGCTTATTGGTTCGGTCACATGCTCTCTCTTTTTCAGGCAATGTAATAACAGATTATGTTTATGAGCCGCGTGGCATTGCAAATCAACTCGGCGAGAATCAACCTTCACTTTGTTTGTGTCGACTATGAGAAACGAAATTTACTGAGATACTGGTTCATGCTCACACAAGACAAGCACTGATCAGGCTGAAAATACTCCAGAGAATTTGAATCATGAAGCCTTTCCTTGAATCAGAGGATTGGAGACTGTTGGAATTTTAAAAAGGTTTTAAAAATTTAACCGTTTTGATTTATTTAATTATTTTGGTTGTTTTATTTTATTTATTGTGGGGTTATACAAAATTAAATTTTAGGTATAATTTATATATTGATTGCCTTAATTTTCTGATTTAATGTGGTGAAGGTTACATGTTATTGGATGCCTATAAAAGGCTACTCCTTCATATTTGTACAACCACAATACAATACCATACTATCACAACCACCACTACAATATGATTCTCTCATCTTCTCCTTTCATACTTTCTCTACTTAGGGAGAAACACAAAATAGTTTTATCTTTTAGGGAGCTTTAGTTTTAAAACACAAAATAGTTTAATAATTTGGAAGATAGGAATACAATTTCATCTAATTAGCATAAGGCCAAAGACCAAAACGTAGTACCTAATTTTACAATAATATAATTAACAAATATCAAAATTACACATAATGCCTCCTTCTAAGGCAAGTACACTAAGCCACATGTCCACTGGCACTGCGGGCCAGACGCCTCACAGCTGGCCAGCTGCCCACCGCCACTGCCGCCCACAGCCACCGCCCATCACCGGCCTACCACCGTCTGCAAGGGACCAACTCCGTTGTCCTTTATTCTCCTTTTTTAAAAAAATAAAAGATTTTGTGTCATTAAAGGGAATTGAACCTTGAACCAACAAAGAAGCACTACTACAAAAAACGAAATAGACGACGGTAATCCACCGTCGTGTATCATGGTTTACAACCGACGAGAAATCGACCGCCATCTTTTCATACATGAAATAACGACGGCAAATAACCGACGTAGTTAATATAGTACACGTCAGTAAAATACTAAAACCGACGTAGATTTCATACATAAAACCTAAAAAAGAGACCTTTCGACTATAATAGACGACGGTTTTAGTAAAACACTGACGTTGAAATAATGTTAAATGTCAAAAACAACTACAAAACCGACGTAAATATTTTTATCAACGTCTCTAAATACACAAAAACCGACGTGTAAAACTTAGAAACCGTCTTGGTTAATAAATACTACGTTCACTAAATGAAAAAACTGACGTCTTAAACAAATAACATGGCGTATATTTACATAAACAGACGTAAAAACAACAATAACCACGACCATTTATATCACCACAGACGTTAAAAATGATTTTGACGGCTTGAAGACAAAAAAAAACGACGTGGTTAATATAGTACACGTCACAAAAGAACTAAAACCGACGTCGATTTGGTACATAAACGCATAAAAAAGAGACCTTTCGACTATAATAGACGACGGTTGTATTAAAACACAGACGTTTAAATAATTTTAAACGTCAAAAACAACTATAAAATTGACGTAAATAGTTTTATCAACGTCTCTAAATTAAATAAAACCGACGTGTCAAACTTAGAAACCGCCGTGGTTAATAAATACTACGTTCACTAAATGAAAAAACTGACGTCTTAAACATATAACATGGCATATATTTACTTGAACAGATGTAAAAACAACAATAACCACGACCCTTTATATCACCACAGACGTTGAAAATGATTTTGACGGCTTGAACACAAAAAAAAACGGCGTGGTTAATATAGTACACGTCACAAAAGAACTAAAACCGACGTCGATTTGGTACATAAACGCATAAAAAAGAGAAGTTTCGACTATAATAGACGACGGTTGTATTAAAACACAGACGTTTAAATAATTTTAAATGTCAAAAGCAACTATAAATCCGACGTAAATAGTTTTATCAACGTCTCTAAATTAAACAAAACCGACGTGTCAAACTTAAAACCGCCGTGGTTAATAAATACTACGTTCACTGATTGAATAAACTGACGTCTTAACCATATAACATGGCATATATTTACTTGAACAGACGTAAAAACAACAATAACCACGACCATTTATATCACCACAGACGTTGAAAATTATTTTGATGGCTTGAACACAAAAAAAACGACGTAGTTAATATAGTACACGTCACAAAAGAACTAAAACCGACGTCGATTTGGTACATAAACGCATAAAAAAGAGACCTTTCGACTATAATAGACGACGGTTTTATTAAAACACAGACGTTTAAATAATTTTAAATGTCAAAAACAACTATAAAACCGACGTAAATAGTTTTACCTACGTCTCGAAATAAAACAAAACCGACGTATAAAACTTAGAAACCGCCGTGGTTAATAAATACTACGTTCACTGAATGAAAAACTGACGTCTTAAACATATAACATGGCATATATTTACTTGAACAGACGTAAAAACAACAATAACCACGACCATTTATATCACCACAGACGTTGAAAATTATTTTGACGGCTTGAACACACAAAAACGACGTGGTTAATATAGTACACGTCTTTCTCCATACTCGGGTTGCAAATCAATTTTTACCCCCATGTTCAATAAGTCTAACCGAGCAGCAATCCCATCTTTATTTTTTCCAGGGATCTCTAACAATGTACCAATGATACTATCGCAAACATTCTTCTCAATGTGCATAACATCTAAGGCATGCCTCACAGGGAGGTATTTCCAATACTCGAGATCAAAGAATTTTGATTTCTTCTTCCAACAAACTCTATCACCATCATTCTCACCAACACTTCCCCCAATTTTCGAGCCCCATATGTAATTAATATCTTCAACCATATGCAGCACTTCTTCTCCTGTTAATGGCTCAGGGGGCATGCCATATTCAGGTTTCCCATTAAAAGCTGCACGTTGCCTCCTATATGGATGATTGATTGGTAACCACTTTCTATGCCCAATGTAACAAATTTTGTGGCCATTTTTCAACCTGTGACTAGGTGTATCATCGCCGCATATTGGACAAGCTTTATATCCTTTAACAACACAACCAGATAAGTTTCCATAAGCGGGAAAATCATTAATTGTCCACAGTAATGCAGCTCTGAGTGTAAAGTATTCTCCTATGTGGGCATCATACACTCCTCTAATCCCATCCCACAGAGATTTCAAATCATCAATCAAAGGCTCTAAGTAGACGTCTATATCATTTCCGGGCTGTTTAGGACCTGAAATCAGTATAGTCAACATCATGAACTTCCGCTTCATGCATAGCCATGGTGGGAGATTATATGTAACTAACATAACTGGCCAACAACTGTATCTGCTACTTAAAGAACTGTGGGGATTGAATCCATCATATGAGAGAGCCAATCTCAAGTTTCTTGGCTCATTACCAAAGTCGGGCCATTTTTCATCAACAAGTTTCCAAGACGGGGAATCCGCTGGATGAGACATATAACCGTCAACTGATTTTCTTGCAGCATGCCAAGTCAAACTCTTAGCTGTCTTATGTGATTGAAACATCCTTTTAAACCTTGGAATTGGAGGAAAATACCACACCACCTTCGCTACCACACCCTCTTTCAAGAACCCATCCTTGGTTTCCTTCCACCTTGAGATACCACAAGTAGGACAATTAGTTGCATTCTCATACTCCTTCCGATACAAAATGCAGTCATTGGAACATGCGTGGATTTTCTCATAACTCATCCCTAAAGCAGACAAAGTCTTTTTTGCCTCGTACATAGAGGAAGGTAGTGTATTTCCTTCTGGAAGAAATTCTCCTTGAAGTATCAATAATTCTGTAAAGCAAACATCACTCATCCCATGTTTTGCTTTCAAATTATATAACTTCACCAAAGCCGACAACTTCGTGTACTTACTGCAACCAGGGTACAAGGGTTCATCGCCATCCCCAATCACATTGGCAAACTCATAAGGATCAGATCCAATATTGGCAAAATCATTATCATCCATCCCTAATTCTTCAGAAACATAACTAAACCTACTTTGCTCATCTTCTTCCACATTTCTACTAGCATTGGGAGTCCATTCCCAAGGTTCTCCGTGCCATCTCCAAATCTTATAGCTTTGGTCAATTCCATTAAAGTATAAGTGTTCCCTTATAATTCCAACCCCAAACAATCGAATATTCCCACATTTAACACATGGACAACGAATCTCAATTGTATTTCCAAGATTTTGTAACGCAAAATTCAAAAATCCTTCCACCCCTAACTCATATGCCTTCGATCTTCTATCCGCATGCATCCATGACTTATCCATCTTACACTCTATCAAATTCATATAAATATATATATATTAAAGTGGAAAGACCAGCAATGAAACACTACCTCATTCAAATAGCAGAGAACAAAATGAAAATTAAATATAAAACATGGAAAAGACGACGGTTTATAAAAATAATCGTCGTTTAATATACATTCCGACGACGGCATCTATAGTCACTGTCGTCATTAAGATACCCAGACCCAGAAATTTGAACGGTGTTCTGGTAGCCTAAAGACGACGTTTAATGGAGAAACAGTCGTCTTTAGGCTACCAGTTGCGGCTTAAAACACAGACGACGGGAGTAAATGAACAACCGACGTATAATAAACATTTGGACGACGGTTTGATCCTTCAACCGTCGTCGTAGTTAAAAAAAAAACAGCTTAAACTCCCATCCCCATTCCTTTTCCAAGAACCCATGGCCAAACAAACATAAAAGAACCCAAACAGAGAGCAATTATTACAAGATTGCAAACACCAAAACCCTAATATAGCTACCAACGAAAACATTTATGGATTTAAGAAGAGATTAGGGTTGTACTTACATGGATATTGAGAGAGAGCTGCGAGAATATAACAACTGCTTCAGAGAGAGCTTGGAGAATCTACGTACCCAATGCTTTGAGAGAGAGCTTGGAGAATCTACGTACCCAATGAGAGATCTTGGAAAATCTACGTACCAAATGCTTTGAGAGAGATCTTGGAGAATCTACGTACCCAATGCTTTGAGAGAGTGCTGAGAGAATATAACAAAAGCTTGAGACAGAGCTGAGAGAATTAGGATTAAAGGGACTAGAGTTGTACTTACATGGATATTGAGAGAGAGCTTGGAGAACGAAAACTTTCAGACAAATTTATGTTGAAGAGAGAGAATGAACTATTTGGGGGTTAAAGGGAAATTCTGAAAATTTTAAGTCGCGGTCAAAAATTTTTAAGTACCGCGTTTTTCAACCACGACGGTCAACACTTATAATGACGTCTAATAATTACTTACAACGGCGGTTATAATACATTTCTGACGTTGTAAACACTAAAGACGTCGCTATTTTATAACTGACGTCGTCAACCGAATTCAATTAGTCTTTGTTAATGTAGTTGACCAAAAACAGCGGGAGAAAACCGGCGTCGTTTCAAAAAACCCTAAACCCTAAACCCTAAACCCTAAACCCTAAATTTAAAATAATTTTTAAAAAATACACAAGTACGAGAAAAATGAACCGAAAATTGCTATGGATTCCTTACAACATTGCCTTCTACAATAGTAGGCTAAAATATGGATTTCATAATTTTGAATTTATGGGCACCAATGGATCACATAAACCTTAGGGTTATGTTATGTAAAGTATAAGGAGTACAATGCTTTGTCTCTAAATTTGTTTGAATTTTGTTATCATTTGAACTTTGAAAACTAAAATTACATTTTTCAGGCCTTAACAGGCAAGATATTGTCTCAATCAGTGCATAGAATTTGCCGGTATATTTTTCGGATTTTGTTTTGAATATATTATTAATATTAGTAATTAAATACAATAAAAAATATTTCCAAAATTATATTTTTTAAAGCTTTAGGATAGAGACAATATTCCAATGCTTGGTAGTTTTCAGTATAATTTTGGATATAGTTATGAATTTAATATGGATTTAAATAAAATATAAAAGTCAATAACAATTAAATTAAAAATGACTTAGCCGACATTGTATCCCTTTACAACGACATTAAACATAAAAAACCGACGTTGAAACTATATTTAAGAATATACACAGGATGAATTAATTATAAACCGTCATTTTAGTGTATGTAACAGACGTTGTTTAAATATATAAAGGCGGATATTTAATAATATCCGCATTTGTATAATATTACAACGTCGTTAAGGTTATACTAACCGACGTAGTATATGAATACAAATTCATTTATAAAGGATGAATTAATTATAAACCGTCGTTGTTATTAATATTAAACGTCATTTTAGTGTATATAACTGACGTTGTTTATATATATAAAGGCGAATATTTAAGAATATCCGCCTTTGTATAAGATTACGACGTCGATAAGTTTATACTAACCGCCGTAGTATATGAATTCATATTCTTTTATGCAGGATGAATTAATTATATACCGTCGTTGTTATGTCTATTACACGTCATTTTGTTGTATATAACTGACGTTTTTTTTTTATACAAAGGCGATATTTAGAAATATCCGCCTTTGTATATTATTTAGACGTCGATAAGGTTATACTAACGAACGTAGTATATGAGTACAAATTCATTTATACAGGATGAATTAATTATAAACCGTCGTTGTTTTGACTATTACACGTCGTTTTTAAGAATTACCGTCGATGTTATATTTCCATTTGCTGCAAGACGACCATTGTGTACACGTATGAGACGTGTAAATTAGAATTAGACGTCGGTGTTTGGGAACTAAACAAATTTTAAAACAAAATTTAATTTTGTTGATTTTTGTTCTCTTGATTACAACAAAATATTTATATACATTTTAAATAATCTAAATTAAACATTGTTCATAAATATTTATCTACATCAATTATCCTTCGGTAATTGCTTGTTCACGAATTCTGCCCATTCATGCCTAACTTCGTCAATATCCTTTTGTGTATACTGAAGTTTATCTTTTTTCTTGTCAAACTGCAAAATAAACCAAAAAACCGACGTGTTAAAAGAATATAAACGACGGTTAAACAAAAATATGACGTAGTAAAATAAAGAAAGTATATCTAAAATGTTGCGTTTTACCTTCTTCTCGAAATTTAGGTCTGGATCATGAATTATATCTCTCATGAATCGCATCACGTAATAGCCACACTCTACACTTGTTGGTTGTTCAGGAGTGCCGTGTAGATTTTTCCAAATGGCCTGCTGTTTACGTGAATTTTTGTTTATATGAATGTTAAACATTTTAATTGACCTGTTACAAGAAAACAAAGGGTGTTAAATACAAATAGTAACCGTCGTGGTAAATCAGTCAAAACGACGGAGTTTTTTAAACCAAGACGTTATATTTTGTTTAAAACGGCGGTAAAACCTAACCGTCGTTGTGTAACGTTATAACGTCGGTAAGAGTAAAAAATGTCATATGACGAAAATTGAGCAGAAAAATTAAAACGTTCTTAAATAAAACGCAAACGACGTGGTAGTTAAATTAAAACGACGTTTTTAAGAAAATACTGACGTGGTAGTTAAATAAACGTCGGTAATATCTTCCCGTCGTTATATTATATAATAACGTCGGTATTAGTAAAAACCGTCGTTTATTTAAATACTTTATAGGAAAAATCATAAATCAGAAGAAATCAACTTACGTATTCACTATATTTTTCATTTCGTCGTCAACCATGTGTTTTGGCAGTGAATTCATGTAATAGGCAGTCTCTGTTAATGGTCTCACAATTACAATCACCCAATGACCCCTGCACATAATGATTCATATTAGAAAGAAAAATATTAGAAGCCTGGATTATAAGGCAGTGAATTCATGTAATAGGAAAATACTTTAAATGGTACTAACCCTGGATTATAAGGGACCAAGAAAAATTGATTCCCATCTGCTGTATTCAGGCGGTTTGACAGGTTTTTATTCGGTCTGATATTGATCCAGCTCCAGAGCTCACTAGCCCAGGGTCCACGAGGCCAACAAGGTTTACAAGATTTGCCATTTTTAAATAGTCAAATAGGAACCTAAATATATGAAAGTCAATTAAATGAGATTTTAATTTAAAAGAAAGGAAAATGTAAAACAAAATGGGATTAGGGAGAATTACCTCATGTATACTGATATCACTGTGGTTCCAATTTCAACCATGGAACCAAATTGCAAAACATCTTCAATGAAGAGGAAGGTATCGTGCTCAAAGCCAAACACTTCCTTGGGCATGTGAATTGTTAGAGCCTCGTTACCATTAGGCAACAACTTGGTCTGGAAATGTTGGCATAAGGCTAAAAGAGGAGGTGGCATATCTAGCTTTGAGAGATCCTGTTTAAAGAAATTAATAAAGAAATATAAGTTAGTTTGTGTGTGAACTAAAATAACGACTCTAACTAAACAAAAAAAACAGACGTGGTATATAATATAAACGACGGTTTCTCTTTAATACTGACGTTGTATTGAATTTATAACGTCGCTATTCTATAGAAAGGTCGTCTAATATAAATACAGTTAATGAAATCATGAAATGGACGACGGTTTATAAAAGCGTCGTGGTATATAATGAAACACGATGTGTCTTGTAAGAAACAGACGTATTTACCGTCGTTACTTTAAATTTTAACGTCGGCTATTAAAAGAAGCGACGTCTTTTTAAAATTTAAAAAGCAGAAATATAAAATAGCAGAGATTTTACCGTGTCCTCTTTCTCTTTTGCAGCAGTATCATCTTCAGGCTTCGGATCTTCTAATTCCAAAGCTAGGGGTCTGATATTAGTGGCCCCAGAGCAGCTTGCCTTATCAGACATTGGATTTTTTGGGCTTTGATCTTGAGGGGGTAAAATAATTGGAGGAATTGGGGTTTGGAGCATCTGGCTGGGACAAAATTAGGAACTAGTTGACGGATATATGCCAACAAAGTCTCCCTCTCTGCTCTGACTGCTTCCATTATAGTTTCCCTTGACTTCGCCTCAATCCTCAAGGTCTCTTCTCTGACTGCCTCCCTCACACTTTCCTTCAATTTGTCACCAAATTTCACTCTCTGCTGCTTCGGCAAATTGAAGAACTGAGTTGGGGTAACGCCAGCACCAGCTCCTCTGACTCTCCCACCATGCTCCGGGTTCCCAAAGCCAGAGTCAAGATATCATTGCTCCCGGAGACAGTCAGAGTGCCTTCGGAGACTTGCTTTTGCAAATCATCCTAAAAGAGAGAAAGAGAGATTGTTAGAACCTGAGAAGGGTGTATGACAGATACATATACCGATGTTGTAAATTATAAACAACGACGGTTTTTATTAAATGACAGACGTGGTATTAATTTAAAACGTCTATATATAAATACCGTCGTTGTTTATACTTTACAACGTCGGTATATAAAAATACGTCGTATATTCAAAATAAAACAGATTAAGACATAAATTAAAAACCGTCGTATATTCAAAGTAAGACGACGTATTATTAAACAAACAGACGTAGATGTACAATTCCATACGGCTGCACAAAATTACCGTCGTTGTATAATCATTCTAACGTCTAGATAAGATAAAACCGTCGTAAGTTTTAATGAAGAAGTGAAAAAACTCGATTGAAATATGCATTCTTTTCCAGAAATTGTGCACCACAAAATTCAGTGGAAATAGACAGAGAGAGGGAGAGTGTGTGCGTGAGTAAACTTAAAACAAAAATGCAGTTCATAGAATAATTTAATCCGTCGTATTAATTCTATCTAGACGTCTACTTTATTCAAAAACCGATGTCCTATTCACTTTTAAACGTCCGTAAATTAAGCCTGTCGTGGTGTTCACTTTATAACGTCGCTTATGTAAATATAAACGACGTCTATACCAAAATAAAACACTCTGTTTTTCAATTAGAACAGAGTTAGTGAGACTTACGATTAGTTTTGCCTTCTCTGCAGCCTTTGGATCAGGGATGTTTCCTGATTTATCTTCTCTTGCTTTCTTCCACAGAACAGCTCGATCGATTTCTTGACCTTCGGGCATGGTTTCTACCAATTGTTCCGTCAAACCAACATACCCTTTTCTAGACAACCTATGGTTGTACTCCAATTTCTCCCTCATCTCCTTCTGCTCAGCATGCTTAGCTTCAAAATATGGGGTTAACCTTGAAGCTACGAAGGCATCCCATTGCGATTTCTCTATGAACTTATAAAGCAATGGGATTTCTTTTAATTTCTCCTTGTCATGTGCGAATGGAAGGATATATTGCTTAGTTACGTTATACTTGAATCCTTCCATTTTTTGGCGGCAGATGACAAGACCAAGTTCTTGTAACTATCCCCAATAACATAGGACATTTGAACAACTTCCCAAATCTGCTCCTTCACGTCCTTGGGTAATTGTTTCCATTCTTTCCAC